>JANTPZ010002245.1:0-10706 GCA_025593235.1 Vachellia pachyceras
AGTAGAGGGAAGTGATGAGTTCCCCACTTCAGTCAGTTTAGCTAATCCAAAATCTGCAACCTGCAAATATGAACATTTTAGGAACATCTAAAATAGCCGAAGAGAAATCAATATAAAGACTAAACATTTTGACTGCATCAACCTTCCCACGGAAGCTCTTATCTATCAATATATTTGCCGACTTTATGTCACGGTGGACATATACAGGAACTGTATGCTCATGTATATATTCAAGACCTCTGGCTGAATCCAGAGCAATTTGAACTCGGGTGCGCCACGTCAGCGGATCTCTTCCTGGCAACATTATGATAATATAGCATTACATGATTCACATGCAAATTAAAATGCCCATAGACTTATACTCAATCAATATGTAAAAATACCTATAAACTTTTTTTATGTAAAAATAACCATATACTTTAAAATCGGCGCAAAAACGACATGACCGTTAAAACCACCTAACATGCATCTGGTACATTTTATAGAAGAAGACGATGGCGGATCCCACAGTAAACAGCAACGAATGCTAGATGATTTTAGTCGGTAATGTCATTTTCGTTCTAATTTTAAAGTTTATATGTATTTTTGCATATTGGATATAAGTTCATTGGTATTTTGGCAAATTAACCCAACTCAAAATGCAGTGTTAGTAAAAGAAGAACTACATTTAAGTTTTGATCTAACCTTCTCCACGCAGATGTTGACTTAAGTTTCCATTATCAATGAATTCATAAATCAGGAAAAGAGAGTTCTCGGTGCAGTATCCAATTAAGCGCACCTACAGATGGCATCAATACATGCAAATTTAGTACTTGAACATGAATTCTTGAATATACACCTCGAGGTATTTAAATTGGGGTTAAGTTTATCATGGAAGTCAGGACCAATTTAAAAGCAAAGTAAATTCGTAGAGTTCGAGTGCCTTAGTACCAGGTTAAGGTGATGAACATTTGTTAGGACCTTTAATTCAGCTATGAATTCTCTTGTTGCTTGTATATCCATCTTCTTGATTGCCACTTGCTGCATGGAAAAAAAATCAATTTCAACTAAGCTTATTTAAAGGATAATGTGGAATCAAAATTTAAAGGGAAAATGGTATAGCTATTAAAAGCAAGCAACTGTGATAGAAGCTTGGTAGTATTGTATACCAATTCTCATATTGATTAGAATGCGTGCTCAATGGAGTATCAGACTTGTAATGGTGAAGAATGTAAGTATTACTACCTCGCCTCTCAGCTCTGCACAATAGACAGCACCAAAGCCTCCTTGACCAATTTTATTAGCCAAACTGAAGTTACTTGTGGCTTGAGCTAGTTCTTCATACGAGAACTCCACTGATTTGTCCACTGTGATGCCAGTAAGACCCCCATGTCCTGAAGTTCCTGATTCAACATTAGCAGAGGCTTCATCTATCAATGGAAAGTAAATTGAAAGTAAAGTTACGATAACAATAATAATGAAGTCTTATCCATTAGATAGGGTGAACTACATGTATTGCACGATGAGCGCAGCTGTACTCAACCAAAGAGAATATCTTTGAATCAATTGTTAACAAAAAAAAATAAAATAAAAAAACTCTCTTTAACATCATTGAGTGTGCATTTTGATCTTCCTCTACTTGTTTTCAAGAAACTCCGTGCTGCTATATGAATTTCTTAGAATGTGCAATAGTAAGAAAATTAATTGAACAATACAAATGAGGTCTTAGAGTCTGATTTTATATATGAAGTTATAGAAGAACTATTGAATCAAGTAAAGTTTAAAAAAACTGTTTCTTTAGGCTTGTTTAAAGAGAAATGGTAGAAGGAATGAAAGAGGAAGAGAATGATTGAAATTTGAAAATAATCCGAGAGATTTCTGGATCCAATTCCAATTCTCTTACCCTTCTCTTCTTGAATAGAGAACTCTTGAAAATCTTGAGAGAGAGATTTCGTGTCGTCTATCTTCTTTCGGAAATATCTAAAATATATAGAAACTGCCAAAAACAGAAATCCAGCTACTCCTCCAACAGATATTCCAGCAACAGCGCTGCCCTTCAGACCTGCTTACGTGGAATTAACTTCAGGTTTTTTTTAATACAAGCTGACCATTGACAGATACTCCTGTCCTTAATATACTCACCGTCTAATCGTATTTATACCAAGAAAAACATTAAATTACATTATCTCAGCTTTAAAATTCAACAACTTTTCAACTTTATCCCTATTTAATATTTACAAGTCACAACAACTCATGAGAGCAATGTTAACATATAATAAACTAAACGTAAAATTGTACATTAACATGAAAAATTTAACGAGGTAGCTTATAAATATGTTGAAATAAAATTTTCTCTCATTGCCTTATAAATAGAACGAAGTGAGTAAGAGCAAGATAACTAATTTGATGATATAAGAAAGTTATTTGAGTTACTTATTTGTAGTAACGGCCGTCAACTTTCCTAAAATACCCTTGTTATTTATTAGCATTGGAATTGACCATTGATATGGAACTCCTTAACATATGCAATGAATAGGGATGAGTGAGTGTGAATGTTAAAAGTGAAGAGACAGCAATGATCAAATGACCATCTTTATCTGAGAAGAGAAAAAGGCAAACCACCTGCAGATCTGGACCTGTAGAGTGAAAGAAAAAATTGTAATTGAAACTGTCCGTTGAAGAATATGGACATGTTACATAATGCAAAATGCAAAACTTACTTAGACACCATTGGAATGTAGATGCCATTTTGATCTGAAAAATTAAAGGGAAAAAATGAGACTGTGATGTTGAAAAATGTTAAAGTTACCATATGTAAGCTGCTTGTAGAAAGCATCAAACACAAAAAATTACCCCCATGTGTTTTTAATATAAAAGCTACATAACTAATTTGAGACTACATGTAAAAAAATAGAAGACGACGAAAAACATTGTAAGTGGATACATGTAAATCCAGCTTGTCATCACGTACTTGAGAGTCAGAAAAGATTATGCCTTTAGCCATGTGCTTAATCAAGATTTTTAAACTACTTCTCTCTGATTTTTAATATAAAAATTAGTTGGGAATTGAATTTTATCCTAAATATAATATTTCAATCCACTTTGTCTCTCTAATTCATAATGTTTTCTTCAAATCATCTTGGGGTTGCACACTTAAAAGGGTTTTCATCCAAGGTGGTCAAATGAAATGGGTATTCTAAGAGAATTAACTCATATCTACTATAAATAACTAATTTAACTAATTTTCTTAATACGATGTTTAGATCTTATATTATTCACCCACAAAAGCTAATAGCAATTATCACACTTACACCGATTTGATCATACTCCTCTGTCACTTAATGTATCACATGACTAGGAAGTTGATCTTAGCCCTAAAATGTAAGGCATTTCTAAATTTTGTAAACTTTTTCTTCAATTATCCTATTGATGCTGCTTCAATAATAATTAAATAAGAGAACGGGAGGGAGGGATGGAATTAAGGAAGATGATCCGGGTGTTTTAGAAAATCGTACTATATTAACTTAACTAACATCATTAATATAATCGAATGAGATTTGCAGATCCAACGCTTAGAACCCGTGAGAGTAATAAATACGTTCACGCTGAATAAAAAACTTATCTCTCACTTCGTAGATTGTAAAATTACAACGAAGAATCCTGTCTGGATGGAGGCTTCAAACCCCACACACACACACATATATCCAAAAACAAAAGCATCAGCAATTTTACCTTTTCCTGGAATATAAACCAATCCACTCCCTTGGCTGAAATTCACACCATGGTTATACCTCTCAAGCAATCCAGCATCAAGATTCGTACTGTTGGCAATGGATTCCAAAGTTTCCCCAGGCCGAAGTGGCCACGTGATGAACAATCCATAGAGGTCTGATACTTGGCTGTCACCGCAAGAACAATTCACACTTACATTAAGTGTTCCACTTTCTGGTATTGTGTCGCCATTAAGCTTCCTCAACGACTCAACAGTGACCAAATTTGAATAGTACTTCCCAGCAATAGCCTCGTAGGTATCTCCTTTGCGGATCTCGTACTGAAACATATGACCCAGAAATCCACCTTCAAGGCAATAATCACATGGGAATGGGATGTTGATTCTTGCAGTGGCTTGGATGAAATAGTTGCTCATCACTGTTTCGTCTTTCTTCTTATTTTTGTTGTTGTAGGCGATGATGACGTTTTCGTCTGTAAGAATGTGGGATTGCACTTGTCTTGTGATGAATGTGAGATTGGAACCTGGCCAGACGTAGTAAGAGGCTAGAGCTAAATCACAGCCCTTGCTGCAACTGCTGGACTCTGCACTAATTGGAAAAACGGAAACGAAAGGGAAGATGAAGAAGAAGAAGAAGAAGTGAGCAAGGAAATCCATCTCTGGGTTCCATGTTAAGTGCGAGAGGGAAGTTAAAAATATATTGTGAAAACCCGAACAAATAAACGAGAAACAAATGAAGAGCCATCTACGAATTTTTTTAAAAAATGGTTAATACCATTTTGAGTCTATCATGTTTGTCATCATTTTAATTTTCACCATTCAAGTTGCTATTATATGTTCCACAATTATATTATAGAACTTTTAGGTAATTAAATCCCTTCATTAAAATCATATAGTAATTCCTCCATTGCCTTAATGAAGAATGGGAAAACTCAATTAAATACCCCTGAAATGGTGAAAGACCAAGTATTAAATTACAAATTTAGAAGTATCATAAAAACTGTTATTATTTAGAAAGATCAAGCATTGAAATATAAATTTAAAAATACTAAATTGTCCCTAATCAAATCATCAACAGATTCTCTTATATTATGAATTTTAAAAAAACTGTCAATAATCTATGTAACCATAACTTTTTGTTTTTACCTTTTTCTTTAAGATTGTATCCCTATAATCAATAATTCAAGAATTCTTTTAAATATATTAATATCAGCGATTTTCCATTAATATAATCAAATTTTTATTTGGTTTATTTTATCATGATATTTTTACCCAAAAAAATTAAAATCATTCCATACCTTATCAAAATTTTCAGGAAGATCAATGAATAAGAATAAAATATTATGTACATAGAATTAAAATTTCTAATATAATAAAAAAGTGATCACATCCTACTATCAATTTTTCCCACAATATCAATTTAAACTATTTCAAATGCGAATTAAGAAATAACGGTCTAGAATATCACCAAAAAAAATAAGTCTAGAAAAAACTTGAATTTATGAAATTTAAAAAAGCATACAAAAGCAAATTTTTCAAGAAGATCAATCATACAAAAACATAAAATATGAACTTTAGTTTATGGACAAATGTATATTCAAATTTATATTTTAATATTTAATTCTTCTAAATAATTACACTTTTATTATCTCTCCAATAAATATTATTTAATCTAAATCATTTATTCTAATTTTCCCATTTGATTTCTCTGTGAAAGAGTGGTTAGAGACAGAGAAGCTGAAGAAGGGTGCATGGTTGGACATTGTCCGACAAGCTTGTCCTTTGGGACACTGGACGCATAAAATCATATTAAACCTTAATTAATTATCAATAAAGAAATAAATAAATATGGAATCAATCAATCATAAAGATTCGCCACGTCATGTCGTTATCACCTTCCAAGCTTTACCATTCAAATAGAACATGGGCGTCTCTTCAACATTACAGAAAAACAGTACACAGAATAATTAATTAACGAAGTCAACTCTTGACAAGTAACCTCCAAATCTCATTGAATATTCAACTTAATCTTTTAAAATACTTATTAATGGCTGTCTTTCGAATCTTAACTAGGGAGGCAAGGAACTACTACTCCCTCTGTTATACTATCATCATCATCATCATTATACTGATTTTTGGTTCAAAACTCTCACAAATTATTTGAAGCATTAATTTTTTATTTAAGAACAAATGATTACGAAGAGCAAAATTGCAAGAGTCCAATTCAAATAGCCAGCGGAAGCTGGCACGCTAGAAGGGAGCTGCACCCCACATTAGCTGTGATCCCAAGCTATGACGGAGTGGAGAGAGTTTCATTGGGAGGGGACCCGCAAAGTGTATAGATAAATCCTCATTCAAATTAATCGGTTGCTTGAACATATGATAACAGGATCCAGAAAAAGCGTTGAATATTGAATGGCTATAACAAATAAAAGTTCAATTCAAATAAAATAAACTACGGATATATATAATTTAAAGTTGAGGCAAATTATAGGGATAATCATCATAAGAACTCAAAGAATAAATATAATTAAAAAATGTCCCACAATAACTAAACAACATGCAATTACAAGTGTAGTATATAAAATAAAAATTTTATACGGTTTACTTGTTATTAGAAGTTTTTAAAATTTATATAATTTTTTTTAAACCTTGTAATATTTCTTCCTAAACTATATGAAGTTACATTGATTAATTGTTTTTCCTAATAAACAGGGTGGTTCTGAAGATGAAGTGTGAAGATGGTGGGATAATGGTCGACAAGCTGGCTTTTGGGAAACACAAAAAACAAAACCGAACATCCTTAATCAACAAGATTCCCCACGTCATTTTATTCCCTACCATATCTCTGGCCTTTGTTTAATTATTCATCTTCACACTTCAAATCATACATTACTTAAAAAATTAAAAAATAATAAAAATGACCACCAAACAATTGGTTTAAACAAGTTTATGTCTGATGTTTCAAGGTTAAGCTCTAGAAATGCCAGTATTATTTGATGTTAGAACTTTACCACCATTTTTGCTCTGCCTGGTTCGATCTAGATTAGTCTAGACCCTCCCCAAGTTAGAGAAAGTGGGTTCTAGGCTCAACATGTTCCACACACAATTTTTTTAAAAAAACGCGACTGGTATCTCCTTTGCCGTTTTTACTCAATGATAGGCTTTTCTCCTCCATACCCCCAAAAAGCAAGCCATTGAGAATCGAATCTACAATTAATGCTTGCATCCCTTATTCCTTCACATAACAGGACAAGACAAAGTACGTTCTCCATTATCGTCAACGTTTTAAGGTTTTCATCAAGATATCAGAAACACAAAAAGGAACCAGTTTTTCTGATTAAGTTTCATAGAGCTTTCTGATTTCTTATCCCCTCTCTCTCTCTTTCTGTGATCCAATGCAACCCAAAAACAACAAAGCTTCAGTATTAGTGTTCTTCCTAACGTTGTTATTAGAAACAACTTTTCTTATCAACCCCGTAGAATCCAAGTGTCTAAAAGGATGCCCTTTAGCTTTAGCATCTTACTATGCACAAAACAACATCACTACTCTAGGTAATATAACTCGGTTTCTGAGATCAGATCTTGTGTTAGATAATTCTCAAGTTATTTCCAACTACAACGAAGGAATAGTATCCAATGGAACCTACATTCAATCCTTCACTAGAATCAACATTCCTTTCCCTTGTGAATGTATCAATAATGGGGATTTCCTAGGTCATGTGTTCGAATACACAATATCAGAAGGAGACACTTATGATTCCATTGCCACAACAATATATTCTTCATTGACCACAGTGGATTTACTGAGAAGATTCAACAACTATAGTGATCCAAATCAGCTTCCTCTTAATGGGAAGCTTAATGTCCCAGTGAATTGTTCTTGTGGGAACATAAAGATTTCTGCGAATTACGGATTGTTCATTACTTACCCACTTGGGTTTAAAGATAGCTTGGAGTCCATTGTGAAGCAGACTGGTGTTGATGCAACGTTGCTTCAGAGTTACAATCGTGGTGTGAATTTCAACCAGCGCGGTGTAGTGGTTTTTATTCCAGCAAGAGGTATGATCTGATTTTTTTTTTTTTAAATTTATGGGTTTGTGAAATTTAATCAGCGAATTGCCCATAACACACACACACACACAAAACAGCTTTGGAGCAACAATAGATTAGCTGCCATGTAATTGGAGGGCCACGGGTTCAAATTTAACAAACAACATTTCTGCTTACAGTTGTGTACATCTATTTCTCCTAAAACCTCACTTGTGGTGGGAGTCCGCCCTTCACGTGCGTACATACATGTAAAAGATTTCATTTTTGGAAGTTTTTGCTTTGTGTTTTACTGTTATATAAATCAGTAAAATGACAAAACACATGATTCAAAACACTCAGTTCAGCTTGAACTTTAGTAGTTATTAACTGAAACTATGAATAACTATTTTGTAATATCCGACAAGAAGTTTTGACAGAAAGACATAAATAAAAGTGTGTCTTGAAGGAATTTATGGAAGATTTGATTCAGTGTTGTTCATAGTTTTTTTTTTTTGTTTTGGTCCAATATTCCGTCAGATAATATCCAGGTCCTTATCCATCTCTCTTGGTGGTGCAATAACGGCGGGTCCTCTCCCTTAAGGCCCCTCTCCATTTATATCTAATGATTTCTGTATACCTTCAACTTAAATCGAATAGTGCACAAAAATACGTGTTTAATATATAAATTAATTATATACATTCAAATAAAGTAATCAAATAAATATAACCAATCCTTAAAAAATTACTATATACAGGCTTTACCATTGAATTTGTTCATATTTATTAATTTATTTTATAAAATAATTTATTTATTATTTTAAACAAAATATGCTAATTATATTTTTTGTACACTGTTAAATTTAAGTTGAAGAATAAATGAGACTGTTAGAGTTAAATGGAGAGGAAATAGAGAGGCGCTTGCTAACATATACGATCACCGAAAGTCCGAAACACATTATATAATACATCTTTTACGCAAGATTGGTTGAAGATTAAACTCATACGTTGTCGTGTTAAAATCTGTACATGTTTATTTATGGGCTTGTTGCCGTTGTGGTTGTTATTTTTATTAATAAAATCACAAACTAGTGTATTTTCTTTCATTTTCCAGATCAGAAAGGAAATGACACATCCCTGGGCCCGAGGTTCGTATATCTTGTTTTGCGCTACCTTGCATTTAATTAAAAACACATATCATCACACACACCCCTGCACGCGCGCACGCTGCTTCGATCTCTTGTTTTTTTCCGACAATATTGGGTTGACTTTTACCTTCATTTTGGTATTCTTTTTTTGCAGATCAATAGGTTGTGGCATCTAACTCGAAAGAAATGCTTCTGATCAGATATAATTTTCTCGAGTTTGGTTATATATATATATATATATATCCCACAGACACAGACACACACATAACAAAGCAAACAAAGAAAGCAAGAACTTGTTTGAGGATATTGAAGGCTGTGTATATTTATATGTACATATTTGCCTTTTCCACCCTTCTTATATGAGCAGGTCTAAGTGGGGTTGCAATTGCTGGAATATTTGTTGGAGCAACATTTGTGTTTCTAGTATTAGCAGCAGCTTATGTATTTTTTAGACATTTCCGAAGAAAAACCCCGAAAGTGGCATTGTTCACAGAAAATTCTACAGACCTTTCAAATCAAGACGGTAAGAATTAACTAAATATAATTTCTCTAGAGATTCATGCAGTTTATGTATAGTTACACCACTGTTATAACTTATGTTCATTTTATATTTTAATAGTAATACACTTCATCAAATCCTAAATGTATAAGCCAAATACTAGTTTACTAATGATAAGAGAATTATTGAAACTCGTTATTTGCAAATAAAAAAGTGTTAATTTCCCTAAAATATTGTTTTTGATTATTTGCATTGAAAACTATCTACATTGGGGAATCTCGTTAGGTTCAAAAAAACATTATAAACTTAAAAGATAAAGTGGGTTGAAATGGTACATTTAGAATCTAAGCAAAGCCCTTAACTAGTTTCTAAATTTAATACCAAAGAGAATGCACACGGAGGTTTCATTATTAATCATTGTCGAACTAAGTGGGTCCACTAAGGGGCGATACTCGCCTCATGTTTAATTATCACACACACACACAGAGACTGTGGGACTCGTTCGTATGAGTGGCAAAATGAAATAAGAAGAATGTGGGTTTAATTTGTTGACTATGTTGTTATATATGAAACTTCAGGATCTAGTGGCGCTTCTAGTGCAACTGATGATCTTGTAAGAGGCATCATGGTTGGAAAATCCATGGAGTTCTCATATCAAGAAATAGCCAAAGCTACCAATAACTTCAGCTCCGATAACAAGATTGGCCAAGGAGGTTTTGGTGTTGTATATTATGCCGAGCTCAGAGGCCAGGTTCGTTGGAATCTTCTGCTCTGATCATTATTTTCTAAAGTGCTATGATGATGTTGGGGTTAATATGATTCACCTGAAGAATAATCTCTTGCATGCAGAAAACCGCAATCAAGAGGATGGATATAAAAGCGTCACATGAGTTTCTTGCTGAGTTGAAGGTTTTAACACATGTTCATCATTTGAATCTGGTATATCACATATCCGTCGAAAGATCTTATGTATAAAATAATGTGCCTTATTGTTAAGTACTAAGAAGAATACATTTTTTATCTCTATATATGATTCTTGTCTCTGTTTTCTTTCATGAAATTATTAAAAAAAACAAAAGGTGCGGTTGATCGGATATTGTGTGGAGGGATCGCTTTTCCTTGTTTATGAATACATTAACAATGGAAACTTAAGCCACCATTTGCGTTCTTCATCAGGTGATGACATCTTCTGCTTGCACACTAATGAACATAGTTATATGCACATGCGTTTTTCTTTCTCAACTTGCTCTTGCACTTAGGACCCGAAGGTGGATCATTCGTTCTAAACATGTTTATTTCTCCTTAAAATGATGAATATGTT
>JANTPZ010002246.1:0-24952 GCA_025593235.1 Vachellia pachyceras
ACTTTTTCACGAATTAAACTGTATCATTTGGGAAAGTAAATGACTCAATGAGTATTTTTCCCTTATAAAGGAACTTACAAGCTTCAAATAGAAACTGGAAGCACTCAATTTCAATTTTTTTACAATTAGTTATGAATTTTCAAAGTTAGCCCAAGAATCTGTGAATAGTGACGTGAATAGTAACCTTAAACTTGAAAATTTTATTTTTCACAATTTGGTTACTCTAAGTCACTAAAGGCCTAAAGGTGCTTCCAAATAGATATTTAATGAAGCTAAAGGTAAAGATTAAGGAGTGTCACATTGTTTGGTATCAGAGCAAAGGTTATGGGATTTGTTTGGAATAATTGTGCATTGTTATTTGATTATTGTGCACTATTATTCAATATGCCTATGAAATTGATATGTCATTAGCTAAATGATGTGTTATGCATTGGTTGCCTCTTATGGATATATGTTAGACAGCTATAGCTTATGTTCCATATTCATTAGCTTATAAATGAATGTGATTAGAAGAACATGATAAGAAGAAAAGTTAAGTATACCAATGAAGTGACTGGAAAAGAGAAGGAGCTAGCACAACTAATACGAGGGATATATCCCATTTTGATCACTCACATTCCTCCACAGGAAAGACCAATAAACCTGATTATAGCCTTTATCATCACTTGATTGAAGGTGACTTTTAACTAAGTCAAAACTTAGCAAATCATGTAGGAATCCATGATGATCGCATGTCAAAGGGCGTGGTGACGTGATTATATATAAGATAAGCTAATAACTTAATCCATGCATCTTTCTCATAGTAGGTCAATCTAACATCTTATACTCTTACAAGTGCCTATAACTTTGACTCGTGTCTCTATACCTTATCAAAGTTATACTAGTCTTACTTTATTTTTTTCTCCCATATAGATAATCGAACAGGGATCTTTAAGACAATCTTCATAATTTGCCCATTGATGCAATTATAATAATAAACACGTAAAAGTTATAATAATTAAATGAAGAAAATACATTAAAATAAATAGTATTTAAGGTACAATGATTGGTTTCTAGGGTATAAGTTGATCAAGATATAAAGATATTGAAAATCAATCTTTTATTAATCTTAAAAATTTGAATCTTAAAATATATTCAAGATTAATCTTTATTAATCTTGAAATCTAAATCTTAAAAGATATTCATGATTAATCTTTATTAATCTTGAAATTCAAATTTTAAAAGATATTCAAGATTAATCTTTATTAATCTTGAAATTTGAATTCCAAAAGATATTCAAGATTAATCTTCATAAATCTTGAAATTTGAAATATGAATTTCAAAACATGAAATTTGAATTTTACAATTTTAATTTGAATTAATATCATTTGATTAAATCATATTCATTTAATTAATCCAAATAATGAGCCAACCAAACCTTTATAAATTAAATTAATGTTAGTTATTTAATTTATCAAATAAATTAAATATTAAAACTAACATATATCAGCATTATCTATATAATATTAATGTATTTTTGAATATATATAATATATAATTTGAAAAGCCCTACAATTAAAGCACTCGTTAGGCTTGTTCTTGCATATGACCCTGTAGGCCTATATAAAGTTAGCAGTAGTCTAAACTGAGTATTAGCCCACAAGATGCAAGTATCCTCTATTAAAACATTGCGACTACCAAAATCTTATAGGGATCATTAACACAATGCAACCTTTCATGTAACCACATAAGGCCCCTTTTGTTACACGATATTAAGGTCAAGGATGAGGTATGGATGACGCCATCCTTATATTCCTGACAATTACTTTCTCAATCTCTGAGTAATCTGATCTTATAAATGTAAACTCTTTTTCGTTACAATATGGCCATACATTTCTCATATTGACTCATCGAGGGGGTCAATAATATCTCTCAACTAATACGAGGGACAAATACCATCTTGATCACTCACATTCCTCGACACGAAAGACCTCTAAGCTCGATTATAGCCTTGATCATCACTCGGTCAAAGGTGACTTTTGACTAAGTCAAAACATAGCAAATCTCATGTAGGAATCCATAATGATCTCAAGTCAAAGGGCGTGGTAACATGATTAAATATGAGATAAGCTAATGACTTAATCCATGCATCTTTCTTATAACGGGTCAGCCTAGTACCTTGTACTCTTACAAGTGCTTATGACTTTGACTCGTATCTCTATACCTTATAAAAGTTATACTGCTCTTACTTTATCTTTTGACCCACATAGATAATCAACCAGGGACATTTAGGACAATCTTCATAATTTGCCCATGGATGCAATTATCATAATAAAAATGCAATAGTTATGATAATTAAATGGAGAAAATGTATTAAAATAAATAATGTCTAATGTACATTGATTGACCCCTAGGGTACAATTTCCAACAATTATTCCATATCCCATCACTAACTTCAAATCATTCTCTTATACATTTTTTAAAATTTCGGCAGCAGCTTCATTAGGATTCATGCATCCCAAAATTATAAACTCACAGTAACAACCATAGACACAACTATCATCATCATCAACAATAAAAACAACCAAGCTTAATTTCAAAACTTAACTCTTCCGAAGAGATATTTCTCATTTTATTTCTCTACTTGAGCTCTCTAAATATTCTCTCTTCTCTTCACAAACATCAAATCAAGAAGAGATTGAGGAATTAGAGGTTATTTAGATGCAAGAAACTTGAAGAAATAGAAGATTTTTCATCAGAAATTACCTATTATTGATTGAATACTCTTCCTTCTCTCGTCTTGTTCAAGCACGACCTCCTCTCTCACTTTTTTCGTTTACAATAGACTTTTGGAGGCCTTAGGAAGTGTCTTGGAACATTAATGAAAATCTTGGTCAAGTAGGAAGGGTTGTGAACCCACTAATCTAAAAATATTCTACTGATGAGTTCTACGACATGGATATAAACTCTTCTTACTTTTAGTCTTCTAACAAGAACATGCCATATGGTTAGCTTATGACCTTTCCTTTAACCATTGGTTACTTTATGGTTCCCTAAAGTTTCCCTTTAATTGGTACTAATATTCATGAAATACATTTTGGGAAAACTCTAATCATCTTATCAGTGTGAGATTCATTAAAAATTCAAATTTATTAGGGGACCATTCCTTAATTTTTCCCAAGCTCAAGCTCTTTCTAGAAATGCCCTTTAGACGATTTTTAGTAAAAACCCTTTTTCTAGATTGTACTGCCTTTACATTTTCGATTAACTACATTGTTCCTTATTTAGACATAAAACCATTTTTATAAATTCACATAATTCTTCAAACAATTTTCGCCTATCCTTGAATAATTATTTTAGGCCTCTAAGTATTTTTAATAATTGATTTTGGATAATATTTTCTTTTTTAGCCAAAATTTAATCAATACTAGAAATTCCTTTTTGAGTAATTTCTTATACTTTAACTTCAATTCTGCCTCAAATATAATTCATGGAATTATTCTCTTCATTTTTGTGTTTCTAGGGGAATTTTCTAATATTATAGTGAAATTTATCAAATTGCCATCGATCACCTTAACTTCTTAAAAATTACACTTTTGCCGTTGCTCAAGGTGTGTGGATACATAAAGTGACTTTAGGGTTTTACTATTTTATTTGACCCTTGGATAACTTTATTTTCACCTTTAACCTTTACTTTGGAGAGCCAATTGCTACATAGACTTTGAAAATCATTTTATTTAGGAAGACACTTATCGGAACTATTACTCAACTGGGCTTTGTAACATATATCCACTAATAGAAAAATGCTTATGTAGACCACCCCTTTTAGATTGCATTTAGATAATAAGGTATAAAAATGATTAGTGACATTTTTGTAAATATAAGAACATATTTAAAATCATTTAAACTGAACTTCTAAAATGTTCACTTTTTAGACCACAGATAAGTTGGCACTGTCTAAAAAGAAACCTCCCTCAAAACCTAAATTGTAGCCTCTCTTTCTTCTTCACGACCATACCCCCTCTCTCTGGCACTCCCCTGCCTCTCACACTATTTTTCATTCTTCCTCTTGCTTGCTTTCATGCTTCAATCCCCAAGTAATGGTCGTCACCGTTGTGGGCTCAAGGAAGCCCATATCTACATTATGCCATCGTGAGCTTGAGGACACAATTTTGCATCGCAGTGGAACCTAGGTAGTGCCTCTACGTCAGTCAAGCCCAGATAAAGTCCAGTGGTCACTTCTCATTGGTATAAGTATCATCTGAGATGTGTGGAAGTTTTGTATTAAGGCATTTTGAAATGTCGACCATGAACCCTTTCGATTTGTTAGGTAACGATGCTGAGGATGTTAAAAATTTAATATATTAAGTATATATATTATTATATTTGTTTAGATATTATATATTTTATGTTGTTATTTTAATATATAAATAAATACCACCAGATGTGTCCTGCATCATTATATGAATTATGGACTGAAGAGTTGTGTTCAGAGGGTTGTGTCTAGTAATTGAATCCTTTGAAGAGTCTTGATGGGAGGCTATATAAGGAGAAGACTATGACTCAGAACGGATATAGAAGAAAAGTTATTTTTTAATCATAAATTCCCTAACGGGGTGACGGTGTTCAATAGTCCATCATTGTGCCAGATATTCCTGTTCAGAAGAATTGAAGAAAATCTAAGAGAAGACATAATTCATACACTATGGTAAGAGGTATGCAAGACTTCCACTGCAAAGCTCATAATCTAGATTTATGAATTATGTACAACATGTGGTATCAGAGCCAAATTTATCTTTAAGACAAGTTTTCCTTTTGAGAAAATTTGAATTTGACAAACATATGGTTTTCTGTTTGACATTTGATTCTGGGAAATTTGTTTTGGGATTGAGATGTATACGTATATATGTGCGTGCCTGTTTGGAAACATAGTTTTGAACTCGTGACCTTTGGACTAAGATACATATATATATATGTACTATAAATTTGCCCAAAATGCTTTTTGGGTTGCCTTTCCCCTCTGTTTTCATCATGTTCACTGTGAAAAATGGTGACCAAGGCCTTCAGTTTTGTTATCCGAACGGACGAAGAGAAAGATGTTAGAAGTGCCAAAAATAATCGCCAGAAACGTCTGTAAAGGAACTAGAAGGCGGGTTAGAATTTGGTTTTTTGGGTCAGATCATGTGACCCAGTGGGTAAAGAAGAAGGGCAAAACACACTTATGGAAAGAAGCGCATTTTGCTTAAGCCGCGTTTGGTTTTCTGTGTTTGTGAAAAAGTGCGTTTTTCGATAGTGATTTTTTGACAGTGATTTTAAAAAAAACACACTGCCAATTTTTTCCAACTTTATTCTCTGGGCAGCAAAAACTCTGGCCCAGTCCATTTTGGCTTTTGGGCTGGTTTAGTAATTAAAAAACTGGGTCGCTGCATTAAAAAATGGGCATGTTTTACTATGGGCTAGAGTTTAGCAGTTTTGGGCCTATACATTTTTTTGTATTGTATGTAGGCCTGCCAGAAACATATTTTTTCAATTATTAAATTTATGGGCCTTTTCTTTGGGCCTGACAGAAACATATTTTTGGAATAATTGCTATTTTTTATGATTTCTCTCACTAAGCTTTCTTTTATTTTTAATTTTATAATTAGAATTCATGCTTTTAGAGAGATTTACTAGAGCCAAATAAATATTATACTATGGATATTTATGATATTTTTATTTATTAGCTCTACATTTGTTTATACTATGGCTATGAATTTATATATTATTGCTCTTTAGGCAATTATAATTTTTTTTGAAATAGTCTAAATTAAGATTTATTTGAGCAATTTTATATGAAACATGAATTAGTGGGAGAATTTTAGTTATCTAGTTACATATTGTTAATTAGATTAATTGTTAAATTTTCATTGTTATTATTGTATATTTATGTATTTAAATGCACAAATAGATATTTGTGAGTAGCATGCCTATATATCTGGGGAGTACCCACAACATCCTCATTTTTATTTTAAATTGCATGCATATTAATAAATCACATATGGTATTATGGAATATCACTATAATTAAATGTAATATTATACTTCATCTTTACCCACAGGTAGGTAATTATAATCAAACATTCAATTAAGATGAAATATAATGGCCTTATGTTTTCTAGGTAGCCCACAAGTATTAGAAAACAATGATTACATTTTAGTTTCATCAATTTTAGACAAATACATTGTACGCTAGTATTCTTTGCCCACATGTAGATGCTAGTAATACGTATTTGTAATTGTATGGTTTAAATAGGTTGACCATGCACTTGGCACAATAATTATGTTTGCTTCAAAAGGCTAATGTGAGTATATTCATAAATTTTTGCAACTCATGTTACCACTAGGGTTATACTGATCTAAATAACAAAATGATCCTGGGTGGTACTAATTACTTTGTTTGGACAGATAGTATTATGTTAGATCTTGGATGTAGGGACCTGGATCCTGCTTTGAGGGTTGACAAACCTCAAAAAACAGCCGATGACTCTACTGATCGAGATGCAAGATAACAATGTGATTAACGGGAGCGGTCTAACATAGTATCTTTTCAACTCATTCAATCAAGAATCCTAAGAGGGATTAGGGGTGCTATTCTTGAATGCAGAACAACCAAAGAGTACTTGGAAGCTTTAGAAAAGCAATTCAAGATGTTAGACAAGCACAGGGGAGGAGCCGTTATGTATGAATTATGTACCTTAAGGCTTATAGGTGTTGGTAGTGTAAGGCAGCACATCATGAAATTGAGGGACCTCTCATCTCAATGTAAGCCCTTAAAAATGGAACCTACTGAGTCCTTTTTGGTGCAGTTGATATTGAACTCTCTTCCTCCTTCATATGATGCTTTCAAGGTCTCATATAACACATAAGGAAAAATGGACAGTGGATCAACTATTTACCATGTATGTTCAAGAAGAGACTAGATTACTAATGAATGAGAAGTCTGCACATAAGGAAGCTCATGTTGTTACAAGTTCCAAGGTAGAGGCTAGCAAGAGTAAGAAGAAAGATAAGGGCAAGAGTAATAAGAAGAAAAACAAGATTTCTCTTGTCAACACATTAAACAAGAGGAATGGCAGATGCTTCTTTTGCAAAAATAATGGACACATTAAAGTTGATTGTCTCAGGTTTAAGGGTTGGCTTGAAAAGAAAGCTACGCTTTCAACTTGTGCTATATTTGAATCTTAATATACTTCTGTTAGTGATGACACTTGATGGATTGATACTGGTTCCATGATCCACATATCTAATACCACGTAGGGCTTTCTAAACAGTTGAGACCAAAATCCAATGAGGAAAAGGTCCTTTCAAGCAGTGGGAAAGGAAACGCTGTGAAAGCAGTTGGAACATTAAGGATAATTTTATCTAATGATTATGTTTTAGATCTTTTTGAGACTTTTTATTACCCTCTTACAAGAGGAATTTAATTTATATGTCTAGGTTAATCCCTTTTGGTTATGGATCAAACCTTTCAAAAGATCATATGTTTATTAGTAAAGATTCAGTTCTTATTTCAGATATTGTTATGGATAATCATTTATTTAGAATTATTTCAAATTTACCTCACACTTTATCTGTTAAACATGGTATTAAATGAAGTTTCATCAATGAAAATTTAATTAGCCTGTGGCATAAGAGATTGTGTCATATCTCTGTTAATAAAATCAAGAGGCTAACTAAAGATGGAGTTATTCTATCATTAGAGAACTCGGATGTTGGTTCTTCTGTGGATTGTATTAGAGGAAAGCAAACCAACAAGTCACATAAAGGGGCTAAGAGAAATTCATAATTACTTGAGATCATACACATAGATATATGTTGTCCTGATTTTACTGCACATGGTCAAAAATATTTTATTACTTTTATCGATGATTACTCACGATTTATGTATGTTTATATGCTTCATAATAAAAGTGAGGCACTAGATGCCTTTAAGATATATAAAGCTGAAGTATAAAATATATTGTAAAACTAATCAAAATTGTGAGATCGGATAGAGGTGGTAAATATTATGGTAGATACACTAGTGAAGGACAAATGCTGGTCCTTTTGCATATTCTCTTCGAGAGCATGGTATAGTTGCTCAATACACCATGAGTGGCTCTCCTGATATTAATGGAGTTATTGAAAGAAGAAATAGGACTTTACTTGATATGGTTAGGAGCATGTTGAGCAGCTCAAAACTGCTAGTTTCCTTGTGGAGAAAGCACTCTTGACAGCCGTTTACATACTCAATAGGGTTCCAAAAAAAGTGGTACCAAAAAACATCGTTTGAAATCTGGAAATGATGGAAACCTAGTTTAAGTCATTTTAGAGTATGGGGGTATCTTGCAAAAGTGAGAATGTACAATCCATAAGAGAAGAAATTGGATCCTAAGACTATAAGAGCCTATTTTGTTGGATATGCTGAAAAGTTAAAGGTTATAAGTTTTATTGTCCTCTACCTTCAAAGAGATTTATAGAATCTATGAATGCAAGATTTCTTGAGAATGATTTTGATTAGTGGGAGTGATAATTTGCAAGAGAATCACATAAAAGATATCACTAATAATCATCGTGAGGAAAAATCAATAAATGAAAACATCCCCTAAATGAGAGTTGTTGTAGAACGTAATGTTATTCCAATCACTCAAGTCGATAATATTGAACATGAGGAACATATTCGGAATGACCAACCTATCATATAACCACAAAATGTGATAAGGAATGTTCCGCATGAACAGTTTGAACCAGTTTAGGAAGTTGGATTAAGAAGGTCAACAAGAGAAAGAAAATCAGCATTGCCTAGTGATTATATAGTGTATCTTATTGAATTTGACTGTGACATAGTTATAGAGGATGAAATCTATGGCAAACAACCAAATTTGGGAACTTGTAGAGCTTGAGGAAGAGGTCTACATGAAGCAACATGAGGGGTTTATTGCAAAAGAAAATGAGAATTTGGTATGCAAGTTAATTTATGGTCTTAAAAAAGCTTCCTGACAATGGTATTCAAAGTTCCATGAAGTTATTACATCTTTTGGCTTCATTGAGAAAGTTATGGATGAATGTATATACCACAAAAATAGTGGGAGTAAGATCATATTTTTGATATTGTATGTGGATAACATACTACTTGTAACTAATGATTTAGGACTCTTATGAGAGGTAAAACAGTTTTTATCCAGGAATTTTGACATGAAGGATATGGGTGAGGCATCTTATGTCATTGGCATTAAGATTCATAGAGATAGACATGAAGGTCTTTTAAGTTTATCTCAAGAAACCTATATCAAGACAATTCTGGAAAGATTCCAAATGGAAAGCTGTAATTCCAATATCATTCCCATTGAAAAGGGAGATGTGTTCAATTTGGATCAATGTTCCCATAATGATTTACAAAGAAAAGAGATGGAAAAGATCCCATATGCCTCAGTAGCAAGAAGCTTAGTATGCACAAGTTTGCATAAGACTTGATATAGCTTTTGCTGTGGATATCTTAAAGAGATACCAAAGTAATCCTGGAATGAAACATTGGTTAGCTGCATACGAAGTTTTTAGATACCTTCAGGGTACAAAACATTACAAGCTCACATATAGAAGAATAGGCAATCTTGAAGTGATTGGATACTCATATTCTGATCTCGGAGGATGTGAAGATACAAGGATATCTATTACTGGTTATGTCTTCCTCTTAGCAGAAGGAGCAATATCATAGAGAATTGTTAAACAAACACTTGTAACTGCTAGTACTCATGATGCTGAGTATGTAGCGGCTTTTGAAGCAAGTACACAAGGAATCTAGATAAGAAATTTCGTCACAGAGCTTAAGATTGTAGATTCGATCTCTAGGCCAATTATAACAGAAAGAGCGGAGCTCGAAGTAGGTTTGTTGAATTAAAGTTTCTATCTTTAAAAGATAGAGTTAGAAATGGCCAAGTTTTGGTTGAATACATAAATACAAAGAAAATTCTAGCTGGTCCTTTAACTAAAGGTATGAAACCGAAAGACTTTGTTGTACATGTACCTAAATGCTAGCTGGTCCTTTGACTAATGATCCTTTGACTCTGTTAAAGAGATCCCAAATATCATAATCACAAATGCTAATAATATTGATGCTTTGGTGAAAGAGTTTATTGTTTAGTCTGCTTCTAAGTTTGTATTGTTTTTGTTTTCTTGGTTAATGGCTGTGCTTATCATGACATTACACTTTTATCCAGATAACCTGGGGGGATATGTGTATCTACATCTAAGGAAGAGATTATCCATTTTGGAATTGACTGAGAATTTGTACATTTTTTGGACTTTTAGCCTAAAGAAATAAAAGGTATTAATATGTTTGCTTCCATTCAACTTGAGAAATTATTGCAGCATGTTGGATGCTAGATAAAGGAATGAACATGTTAGAATGTTACGAGCAAGAATGTAAGAAAAGATTGCAGGTATTTTTTTAAATTTGCAATCAATAAAATGAAGAAAGAAACATTACCATTGGAGGAGTGTGTAAATCTTTTTTTTGGGGATGATTATTAATTTATAATTTGCAATTTCTTGCTATATGCTTGTATTTTTTTAGTCCAGTGAATCCTCATTGAAAGATTGATTTTCTACCATGATGTTGATTTCTTCTAATTTTTAATATACTAAAAGATTTATTAAAAGTTATTTAAAAATAAGAATTACGTAGACATTTTTTTATTTTCTAATCTAAAATGCATATATTTATTTTTTAAAAAATTTCATCTTTTGGACCGCATGTGTGGACATGAGGTGGAAAAGTTGTGCAGCTTTTGGACGTCATGCCTAAAAAAGCATGCACTTTTAGACTTATGTGGTAAAAGGTGCATCTTTTAGACCTAAAGCCTATAGGCATGCAGTTTTAGACTGCGTGCCTCACAAGTGGTATAAAAGAACTTATTTTTAGAATAAAATATTGACTTTTTAGACATTATGTTTATTATTTTTAGACCGCACTTTAGGATGCGATCTAAAAAAATAATGTTTTGTTAGATCGTATGTACCCTATTTTCTAAATCGATCTTATCTAAACCGCTTCTATATGCAGTCTAAATTTTTTTTTATGCGGTCTTAAAAGCATTTTTCCATTAATGTGACACATTCTTGAGTTTTTAGGCCCAACATCTAGGATTTAACAATTATTATTGGAAAATAGCATGATCCACCCTTAATAGATTAAGCCCCAAATCCAATAGCATTGGGGTACAGATGTAAATAAAAAAATCGATCGCACTCAAGTAGACCGGTAAACTCACAGTTATGCATTGTATTACCAAACTAATCAAGCTGCACACACACAAAATAGAACACTTTGGATTTAAGTACAATTATTTATAACCTATTACTCTCATATCTAACGTGAAGTCACTCACCAACAAGTTGCTTATTGAAGTGGTAAACGGCCTCATGCTTGTAGGAAGGAGAATAATTTAGAAAGTGCACTTATTGGTAGAAGCGAAAACCTTTAGGCTCTAAACATTGAAAGAGATTAATCTCAAACCTAAAGTGACTTGAAAATACCATTGGTAACTTCTCAAAAACCCAAGTCACTCAATTATTCTGCCAAAAAAGGAAGAAAGAGACATTAAGGGTAAACTGATTATCCAATATAGAGGAATTATACTTAATTAAATGTTATCAAATTTAAAAATATGGACTCGATCGATCCTTGGATAGAAGCAGACACACAAACCAAAGTATTAAATTAGTTTCGACCGATATCGTTATTATTTTTTTTTATCATACTTGTGATTCAAACGTGAAGTTCTACCATGGTTTTGCCGAACTGTGGTACTTTCATGCATCAAGATGGTCCCATAAGCTAACCCCCAAGGTATGTAAAACTGATCATCTTCAAAAGTTTGGTTCTGAATTAAATCCATGATCATCGTTTGCTCTTTGTTTTCCAACGTCTCGCTTATGCTCGGTTCACTTTTTGTATTATAAACTTCATGAGAGAATATGTTTTTCAAATCATAATATTCATGAGTTTGATGCTCATTATGGCTTAGCATCATCTTTGCTCTTCGGTTTTGAAGGTTGTTATTTTTGTGAGAGAGCTTGTGGTGGTCTTTCTTTTTGAACTGGGTTCTCCAATAGTTCTTGATCTCATTGTCTGTTCTTCCAGGCAAATAGCTAGCAATGGTAGACCACCTGCAATATAATTATTTTGCTCACGTGATTTGAAACAACAGAGAATCAATAACATGAAAAGGGCTAACTTGTTTGTAATAGTCACTGTCATCATACACAAATTTTGATTTCGTCAATATTATTTTAAAACAAAAATTAACACTACTAGCGGAAATTTCTATATATATACACATATAATATTTGCTTAATATTATATTTTCAGCTTTCATTAGTGCTTAGTTGAATTCTAGGGTGAATTAATACGAGGTCTCAAAGAAATGACTTAATTGTCAAAAAAAATCCCAATGACAAGTGAGAAATATAATTGTCATTCCTTACATGACATGTCATACTCACCCAAAGTTCACAATTACATATTCATAATTTATGGTTGCTTAAAAAGAAAATCGATGTTATAAAAAAGGCGGTGTCATTTTTGCAATAAAATTTAAGTTTGTAAAACATCATATGTCGATTATTCAAAAAGTGAATAAATGATATCAATTAGGTAAAAGATGTTTAAATATGTGTAAGATCATACGGCGGTTATTTGGAAAACCGATGTATTAGATCATTTGGCAAGTTACCCATACATATAGACTATAAAGGAGATAATTTAACTTTATAGTCTTACATATATTGATCATGCTTTTTGGCATAAATCTTGAATAACTAGAGTTCCAGCATACCATAAATTGGCCGTATACAAATTTGAATGTCATTCTAATTACGAAAATATAGTGGCGCACATATATATATGAATTAATATTTCCAGAGTTATGCAAAACCAATTAACAAAAAACTAATAGTATATATACACAAATTAAATTACAAAAAAATAACACAATATGTAAGGATAAATAACATAATAATTCAAAAGAAGAGAGCGGGATTTGAGAAGGACATATTTTGCTTTACTTGTTACCCAGCAAGGCATGGAGTTCAATAATGATGCCTCGTTCTTGAGGTGTAAGACGGCCTTTCTTGAGTCCAGGTTTCAAATAGTTCACCCATCGCAATCTGCTACTTTTGCCACACCTATTCAACCCTGAAACAAACACATGTAGTCAGAAATTAAAGCAAGATGTTAGTAAATGAACTACTTTATATAATCTGTATTTTCATTTCATTCTTCATTTAAACTATAGAAAAGAAGAGGCAAATGATAAGAGTATAAGTACATGGAGAATAAGAACTTAAGTGGCCATTATTTCTGCATCTTCAAATTCCTAGTTAACACTCTCAAAATCTTCTTCTATGCCAGGAACATATCATTTTAATATGGTAAAGTCTCATTTGAACTAATTAAGAAACCGTGAGATCAAAGTGTGCGTTAATTAATTACCTGAAAATCTTGAAACAGAACTCCAGTTTCTCTCGCCATGCAAGTTGACATATTCAGTAAGCAACTGGTCTTCTTCATGAGTCCAAGGGCCTTTTCTCCACTCTTTCTCTGAGTTTTTCAATATCATTAATGCCATTGTTCTTTCTCTGTCACTCTATTCTCTGTTCTTTTCCTTACGAATTCTATGGATGACTGGGTTGGTTCTCTTGCTCATGTGTGTGTATATATATAGATGTTTGGGGGGGGCTAAAGGTAATACCTGAAGGGAGAAAAAAAACAAAACTATTTTGGTAGACATAAATATTATATATACGTGTGTGTGTGTCTCATACCTGTCTTTAGTGGGACAGTCTCATACCTGTCTTGCAGTCATTATTCAACCTAGGAACTTTGAATTCAAATCTCCATTGTATTTTTCCTAGTGATGTCAGCACAAGATATATCCCCCAAACCTTTCTTTATGAGATCCAAGAATTCTATAATGGAGCAAGTGGGTATACTAAGAAATTTCGCAGATTAAATAATTCATAATTACAAATTAATCAAATGTGGAATGCATATATGGGAGAAAAAGCTTAGATGATTTTAGGCTATAGAAAAATTTAGAAATCAAGTAATTATCAATAATTATATAATACTGCAAATTAATGCAAGAACTATTCCGTTTAATTTCCACATTTTAAATGATTTTTGCTATGATACACACACATCACAATCATTGAATTCACGAACTTTGTAAAGCGAGTCTAAATAAAGAACTGTTTCAGTGAGGACAACGTAATCTTTGTCAATCTAATTATTAAAACTAAATTGGGACGTTTCTTCTGTTGATTTGAAAATGGCTTTTACTTCAATGGCCTAGTGACAGGTAGTAGTGGATTTACTTAATCCTTCCATATTTTAGATGTTGATTATAAAGTAATTACAACAATAAATTATATTACCATCTAGGTATGCCTAGTTTTTATTGTGATATAGATATATAGTGCTTTACAGATTATTTGAATGCATAATAGCTAACCACTAAACTCCTGGCTTAAGATTCGTATTTGAGGTATACGGGGAACACAATTTGTGAAGTGCCAATCATTTAGCGAGCACGTGCCCTCTTTACTGTGTATGCTAACGCATGTTAGTCGAAGAAAGTCATTGAGCAAACACGTGGCTCTCTATCTTTACCGTATGTAGTAGTATAGATGGGATGTGTTGAGACATTGTTTAATGGGATAACTCTAATGAAAGATTTGTTTAATGAGAAGGTGGATCCGTCAAAAGTTATAGAGGTTTCAAGATATTCTAAAGTTGCTTACGCTATAGTGCTTAAAGAAAATGAAAGGCATTAAGTCCCTTAAATATCTTGAGGTCCTCCTTCAAACCACACCAGATCAATTTTAGATTTTTTTCTCCATTTAAAAAATAGTTGGGGCAGTAAATGTCGGTTTCTAAAGGAAAAACATGAGTGTAAAGTTGAAGCAGCATTTGTAAGCATGTTGAGATGGATGTGCAATTATATAAGAAAACGTAAGATTCAAAATGGTTATATCAGATGAAGAGTAGGTGTAACACTTATTAAAAAAACAATAAGAATTTACTTCCCCGCGCGATGCATGGGTAGATTTCATTTCATTATATTTAAAAAAGATATCTCATCATCATCACCATCAATACAATATATCTACATAACTAACCTCAAACATATGTCACAGCCAAGTTAACATTTAATGGTGTAACCAAAAAAAAAAAGTAATATATAGTGGTAAATCAACAACTATGGACTCTATTACTTAATAACCAAATGACATGCAATTACATTGAAATCATTTTACTTACCACTTGGAACTGCAAACATCAATTTGTATCCCACAAATAAAATTTCCCTACAACCATTTACATTCATTCGATATCCAACAACTTTAACATTCCATGCAATCATTATTTCAATTAAAATACATTTCCCTGCAACCCTTTATTGATACATTTCTTCCATTTAAAATACATAAATTTTAGCATTCATCATACTTTAATAACTAAACATTTTCAATTGCCTGAATTTTATAAGTGGAATGTACATTTACTACTAGCACATGTTTTAACATTGAGGTTTACATTTAGGCTTTCAAAAATGATAAACCATCACCACTCATTCTCAAATGATGTATGTAGGTTTATAAACACGGATAAACTCTTAGTATAAACACTGAAGTTATAAAATTTGAATTAAAATACTGCAGCATGCATTTAGATTCAAGAAAAACGTCAATTAATATTGAGGTATTGTTATTCGATTTCTTCACTAACTAAAACTAATCTAACTTGATTCTCACAACATCAAAGTAAAGAATTTCCCGTTACAAAAAAAGTGAAAAAAATTGTGTGGCTTGCTGATACATGTATCAAAAACTTGTAAAAATTGATAAAGGCTATGATGAAATCATATTATAAATAATACTTGAATATAAGCAATCATTTTGTATAAAATATGAAGTCCCTAATAGCACAATATTACATCACAAGATAACTACTCCCAAATGGGCAAACTCCACTGCCTGCACTACTATAGCCCATGCATGTGAATTTGCTTTTTAACAATCTAATAGAGGGGGCATATACATGGACAAGGAGCTCTTTGGCTTACATCTAAACTGTTTGATTTGAGTAACTCTAATTTTATCATTGGAGAGATCCATATGCAATCCTCCTATCAACCGTAAGAGTTCTTCAGACTTAGATCCAATATGATGGTTAAGAGTAGCTTCATCTGCAAAGAGAACATAAAGTATGGTAAACCAATTGTACCAGAAGGTTTGAATTCATATTGCAGCGGCATAATTAAACAAAATAATCATATTAGGGATATACCCTTTTATCTCTCACTCCCTTTAAAAGCCTGTGGCTTTGTCTTTTTTTTTTTTTGCCAATACTTTGCAAGTTCTCAAGTTCTATCACATGTGAAGGTGGCCAAAAAACTATCTCATGTTCCATTAAGCGAATGGTACATCTAAATCTAATCTCTAAAAATTTAGTCCTCAAGAAGTTCCCATGTTGTAGTACGTAAAAAGAATATACTTTTGTTCCAGAAAAGTGATCACAATATTTTCTTTATTCCAATGGAAATCATATATATGAACTTTGCCAAGGTTTGCAATGCTTATAAGTAAAAATAGAGAGTAAGTGCTACAAAAAAAGAGAAAGAGGACTGGAGCCTAATGCCTCACACGCTTCCCTGTCCTCCCTCTTCCCACTCCTGCTTTTATTTAATGATGTTGTTTTGCTAACAAAATTCTACAAAAATATCTCATAGGTGTGTTCAGACCTATTATGTGAACCTAAAAAGATGTTGATGAGAAAAGGTCTGTTTAAACCTATTATTATTTTATATAAATAGTCTCATTTCATCGCTATTACACATAAATATGAACACCCATTTCGAGAAAATCCAACATAACATACTCAAGCCCAAATGCTAGAGAGGAAACGAAAAAAAAGGCTTTAAAATTGAGGAAAGGGAAAAGGAAACCTGATCCGTCTTTTTCACATGCAAATAAAATGCAAAGACTCCATAAAATGCTGTTAAATGTTAAATGAAAATTTTGTTTATTGTCCTTATTCAACATAGATATTTTGTTCCACTTTTCAAAATAACTGCCTTAATAATGTCTAAAGCTTCTAAAATGAATTTTATAAAAATAGAATGATCCATCTTATCCCTGTGACATGATCAGCATGAACATGGGTGTACATGGTGTACGTAGGCTTTAGTCCCAATTTTTGAATGAGCTATAAATCTCTATCCATTTGTTATCTAATGGGTCGATTAATTGAACAAGCTCAATCTTTATTAATCACACAGCTAAAATTCTTAGAAATCCCTTATAATATAGCCCCAAAAGCCCATCTCTCATTTGCAATTAAAAAATTTTCAGTGATTCAGTCAAATATCAAATATCAACTACCTTTAAAATTGGAAATAAATCTCTCGCTTAAATATAGAGTAGTTGGCCTTTTCTCCATCTTCATGTTTCCTCACCTATGATTCAGCCATCTCCATCACTGCACGTTGAACTCTTGCCATCATTTTGTTGCTTTACTCTTCTTCCCTCCATCATATCAGAAAGAGGGAGGGAGGGAGAAGTGGAAAAGTGATAAGCAGTAAAGATAAGTAACCAAATAAGAACCACTTATTTATGGAAATAATTCTATGTGGAAGGAAAAAGCCTTGTCAAGATTATCCTACTCAACACCAATATTCTATTTTAATAAGCATAAACCTTCAAAAGCAATTCTTCATTAGGTGCTTATGGAATTAATTATTCAAGTCAGAACATCCAGAAGATTTTGACAGAAAAAAGGAAGTATTAAAGTTGAAAATGGTGAGAAGAAGCCTAAGTTTCACAAGCACACTACTCCTCTAATTACATTTCTTGAAACCATTCTTGAATAGTTACTCAGTTATCTACATGGATTTACCATCAAAACTACCTTACCCATAAAAAAGCATATTCGGGATAAATGAACTTTGAATTTGTATGGGATTTAATAAAAGAAAATGAAATTTTGTTAACATAATATGCAACTTCCATGGCCCTTATGACAAACTTATATAAATCAGATATTTCAATTTCTATCAAAATTAAGGTGCAAAGTATAATAAAAAGATAAACTTTGCATCCAATTGAAAGACATTTAACATGTGAAAATAAATCAGCTTGCCGTACAAGTAAGGAAAAGCTACACATGAATAACCTACAACTTATACAAGATGTGATGCTGTAGTTAAATTTGGAGCAGTTACACAATACACATCCGCAAGTTTATGCTATATAATAAGAAATGAGAGACACTGAAAATGCATCAGGTAAATAATCACACCTATTACATTTTTATTGAAAGAACCTCGGTAAACAACTGGTAGAATTTATCAAGTCATGTTTGCTATGAAAACACAAAACCAACCATGAAGCTGCGAATACTACATCCAGAAAGATATCCCCAAAACTGATTTTAGCACATGCTCTCCTTACAGATTAGCTATTGCACCACTTGCTCTTGAAATGATAGATTTTACATATGGAACTTTGCTCTATACAAAATGAGTGGTCACAAAAAGTTGATCAACTGAACTTTCCAAATTTGATAAACTCAAGCAAAAAATAAATCCAGCAGCAAATCATATAAAAAATAATGTGGAAATTTAAAAACTATCAAAAGCACACCTTAATGAGGCTTGTCTCTGTGACATGATCAGCTTGAACATGGGTGTACATGGTGCACGTAAGATTTAGTACCAATTCTTGAATGAGTGATAAATCTCTATCCATTTATCTACTGAGTTGATGAACTGAACAATAAAAAACAATCTCCATTAATCACACAGCTAAAATTCTTAAAGATCCCTAATCATATAGCCCCAAAAGCCCATCTCTCATTCGCAATTAACAAATTTTCAGTGATTCTATCATATTTTGACTATTGGAGAGGTTGAGCTCTCCCACGACTTATTTTCACAATTTACAGGTTAATTCTTAAAAAATAATGAATTTTTTTGACTCACATCTATCTGTGGGAGAACAACCATGCCAAGCTCTACGGAGGTTCGCACCATTTCTTACTGTAAAAATTTATAACATTCCACAAAACAATTGAGAAAGCCCCAGTAAAAAAACAATCCAATAAAGCCACATGTTAATCCCCATACACTTGCAAATCTGTGAAAAAGTGTAAAACTACGGCAATAAATATTATTAACACAATTAACCACCTGAACAAACTCTAGAAGATGCACCAAACTTAACAACGCAATCGAAGCTCAACCTGATAAAAAACCAATTAACTAAATTGTCGGGTATCAATTGGAATAGAGTTTAGAAAAAGTAAATAGATTTGAAATGGAAACATAACTCTGCCAAGCAGAGAGGATGAAGACGGAGGAAAAAGGTCACACCACATAAAGGAAGTGGAGCCCATTTCTTTCTCCCGCTTAGGAACAAAGATGGTGAGACCCGGATCAGAGCTCGATATGGTTCACTGCCTCACAAGAGAAGAAGAGCGAGCGCGGTAGGCTTGGCAGTGCGAGTCAGGTTCTTGAAGTTGAGGGGAAAATCCGTTATCAACTTATGTCGTCTCACAGCCCAGGAAAAGTAGAAAATATCAAGGGGAGAGAGAGAAGAAGAAGAAATCGTGCTCATTTCACAGATCCCTATGCCTAGAGAAATACTCATCGAAGAGGATTCGGTGCAATGAATAAATACCTCCCGGATTCCAGATACGACCATGATCGGAGCTCATGTGCCCTCTCTTCTTTCTATTCTTCTTCAACCTCATCATCTTTCGTGCACTAACGACCATGCATCCCACTTCATGTCTAGCAATTGCAGCACGAAGAAACGAGGGGGATTTTTAGCATGTGAAATGAAAGAAAGAGATGGAGTCTATGTGATGAGGGACGTCCCTTGAAAAATGGAGCACTTCAAATAGTGTGAAAGAAGGGTGTACTATTGAAAATTTGTGGTGAGGAATTTGGAAATTGGAAAGCTTATCAGAGATCAGTGGTTAATAGATCCGTGTTCTTCTTATGAGTCAGAAAGGGTACCGAGATGAGAGGATGTCTTCAGTGGTGTGAACAAAATGGCGCGGGATTTGAAATTTGAAAGTTTATCATTACTTTTAGACTATGATAGTGACTCAAGCAAGCTTTTCCACCTACTATGCACGGAGCCTAAGCAATCTTTATCCACCAAGCCGTGAGAATCCATATGAACAATGAAATGAGTGTGAAGCCATGATGGAGCCATGTTTCATTGATTAGCTTGGTGGAAATGATTTTATAGTATAGGTTGATAGTGCAAAGAATGATATTAGAGGCAACATTAAGGAGGACAGTTAAATAGTATGAAATCCTTTGAAAAATGAAGTAGAAGGTAAAAAACCCAATAAAGCTATTAAATATGACATTTTTGCTAACAATTATATCTAAACAGTTTTTTATTGATATGACACAATGGCATCGTGCAATCCATGTAACCCACAATAAAAAATTAACTTTTAATGTTGGCGACTTTTCAGTGCTGCTGTAATGACTATACTAAAAGTATTTGTTAATGATTTATTTTAATGATAACAAAATGATTTCAAGAGTTATAAAGCTTAAATTATTGTTCATTATGTGATTTTAATGAAATACTTGAGTTCTGTCAAGTTAGTATGAAAGTATTAAGGAATACTTGAGTTGTGTGTATGAATACTCGAGTACCAATGTTTTTCATAAGTTTAAAATCAATACTTTCAAGCAACACTTAAGTTTATGTTGAAAGTGTTGACAATACTCGAGTTCTTGATTTCAATACTCGAGTATTGGAGGCTAAAAATGTTTCTAAAATCCAACACTTTGAGTAAAAACTTGAGTACTATGATGAAGTGTTGCAAATACTTGAGTGATCTTTTTTAAAACTCGAGTATTGGTGTACTCCCATATGAAACTCGAGTATTGATGTTGAAGTATTATCAACACTCGAGTATTGTGTTGCAATACTTGAGTATCATGCTTATTTTTCAAACCAATACTCAACACTTGGAGCAGAACACTCGAGTTACAAATGGAAGTATTTACAACACTTGAGTATTGAGGTTGAATACTCGAGTATTGAGCCAAAATACTTGAACTTGAAGTGAAAACTCGTGTTGTGGAAGAAGTGTTGACAACACTCGAGTACTTGTTTTCAACACTCGAGTATTGAGCAAAAGTTTTCAAATGAGAGACAGCACTTAAGCATAACACTCGAGTATTAGGTGAAAGTGTTGACAACACTCGAGTGTTGATTTCTGAACACTCGAGTATCGAGCTACTTCTTCTCAAAAACTCAACACTTCCATCTAAACACTCGAGTAATGGACAACACTCAAGTATTATGTTACCAACACTCGAATATTAAGAGATTTCAAATGTTTTCACTTCTAGTTTTCTTCATAACACTCGAGTATCAACTGAAAGTATTCTCAACACTCGAGAATAATGACTTTGACACTCGAGTATTCACATCAAATTTCAAAATCTTTTCTAATACTCTCAGTTAACACTCGAGTAACTTCAAAAGTGTTTAAAAAACTCGAGCATTGACTCAGAACACTCGAGTATCACTTCACAAAATTCAAAATGCTTGACTAACACTCGAGTATATTTTCTCAATGGCTATTTTCTCTTTCTGACAGCTTTTCACCTGCTCTGTATCTTTCCTTATTCTTGTATAACAACGTTTAAACTTAACCTACCCTCATAAATGCTGAAATGCAGGATCATAGGAAGAGAAAAATGCTGTACCTACAGACAGATAGCATGAATCAAGCTTTCGTCGTCCACGCTGATCAGAAAGCATTAAATGCAACATTAATGGTAAAGGCGAAGAGTTGGTGGATGAGAGTAATGGGAAATAAAATCTATCTAACGGAAACTTTATTTCTCTCATCTATAAAAGCACCAAGCATTCATTGCAGAAACGATAGAATCCTTCATGAGCATTAAAGCCTTTCAACTGTTTCTTTGTTAATTATTCAATTCTCATCTCAAACTTCATTTATTGCTATCTACTCTTTGAGAGAGATTATTAGAGCAAAATCTTTTGTAAATCTGTGAGTTAATTCAAGGTTGGGACCTTGAATATATTGGGTTAAGATTTGATCTGAAAGCAAAGAGAAAACAGAGAGTGTGAGACTTTGTTTTAATACGAGTAGTAAGGGGGAGTGTGAAACTCCTGTGTAAAAAGGCTGTTGTGCCTAACTTGTTTGGATTAGTGGATTACAAAGCTCAGAAGTGCTCTGGGGACTGGATGTAGGTCAGAAGGACCGAACTAGGATAAATTCTCATGTTCATCTTCTCCTTCATCTCTCAGTGATATTGCCTTAAATTTGTTTTATTTTTTAAAGTTTTAATCAGACCAATTCACCCCCTCTTGGTCTTATCCTGCACTAACATTTGGTATCAGAGCAGGTCTCTTGTTGAAAGAACTTAACAGTTTCAAGAGAAAAGATCCATGGCAGGATTTGGCGAGCATATACTCACTAACGGAGCTTCTATCACCAGGCCTCGAGCATTCAACAACCAAAAGTTCTCCTTTTGGAAAATAAAGTTTCAAAATTTTATTTTAGCTACTGATATTGATCTATGGGATGTGTTTGAGCAGGGAAATTATGTGCCCATGAAGGTGGAAGATGGACTAACTCCTAAAACTCATCCTGAGTTTGATAGTGAAGATCTTAGGAGGGTTCATCTCAACAGAAAGGTTGTACTAATGTTGCAGGCAGCACTTAATGAGGATGACTTATTCAAAGTCTGCACACTACCTTCAGCAAAACATATGTGGGATGCACTGGAAATAGCTTAGAAGGTACTGAAGCAGTGAAGGAGAGCAGAGTCAACATGCTAACAACTGAGTATGATTTACTCAGGATGAGAGAGGATGAAACTATAGTTGAATTCCAAATGCGTCATACACACCTCATCAACAAATTAGCAGCTCTTGGCAAAACATATGATCAACACTCACAAGTGAGAAAGATTTTAAATGTTGTGTCCAGCAAATGGGAAGCCAAGGTCACAGCCACAGAAGAATCCCGTGGTGAATCAATGACCTCGGTTACAACTCTCTTTGGAAGTCTTACTGAGTATGAGAGCAAACAAAAATTCAAGAAGGAACTAACAACCATTGATGAGAAAAAGAAAAAGGGTCTGGCTCTCAAAACTATAAAGGAAAAAGAAAAAGAGTCAGAAACTGAAGAAGAAGAAGAAGGAGATGTAGAAGATAAAGAACTTGCGATGGTTGTAAGGAAGTTCAGAAAAATATATCGCAAGGACCAACGAGTTAAAAGGCCATTCAAAGGAGGATCAAGCAAAGTCATTTGCTATGAATGCAACAAACCTGGCCACTTCTATTCTGACTGCCCATAGCTAGGAAATCAAAACAAAGAGAAAGAAAGAGATAAGAAGAAGACAAAATTCTTCAAAAAGAAGAAGAAGGCTTATGTCTCAGGTATTTGGGATGATAGTTCAGAAGAAGAAGAAGAAAGTGAAGCTGAGGAAGAAGCAAACCTATGTCTTGTTGCCCAGGAAGAAGAAGACTCAGAAGTTGAAGAGGTAATTCTTGAGCCTACTTATGATGAACTGCGTGCTGAATATGATGATATGCATGTAGAACTTCTAAAATTTGCAAAAGAATTATCCTTCATAAGGAAAAAGGTTAAAGAGCTTGAAAAACCAAATGACAAATCCTCTGTTGAAACCATTACCATTGATAAATGTTCAAACTGTGATGTCTTGAAATCAGAAAATGAAAGACTGTCCAAATCTCTTCAAAAGTTTACTCAAGGAAGTGAAATGTTACAAATTATTTTGAAAAATCAAAGAGTTACAAATGATCGAAGTGGTATTGGATATCAACCTCAAGATGATTTCAAAAAGGGAAAGAAAAGAAAAGGCAACATGAGTTATCTAAAATTCTTTCAAAAAGTTGTGCATTCTTCCGAACCTTATGCCTTCTGCACCTACTGCAATAGAAAGGGGCATAAAACTTCATCATGTTATTTCAAAAGAAACAAAGTGTTAGGCACCTATAAATGGGTACCAAAAGGAACTTATGTTCCAAAGGAACCAAACACTAACCCAAGAGGACCCAATAAAACTTGGGTACCTAAAACTATCAAATGAATCTTTGCAGGTTTATCTTAAAGCATCCAGGAAAAATAAATGGTACATCAACAGTGGATGCTCAAGACACATGACAGGTGACAAGAGCAGATTTGTCAGCCTAAAAGCAAAAGATGGAGGAAAAGTGAGCTTTGGAGGAAATCAATCAGGAAAAATTACAAGAGTTGGAGAAATTGCCAATTCAAATGGAACTTCTGTAAAGGATGTACATCATGTGAAAGGATTATGTCACAATTTTCTTAGTGTTAGCCAAAGTACAGACAAAGGAAATTGGGTGATATTTGACTCTGAAGAATGCTTTATCATCAACAAGAAAGATTTCTCTATTGATAAAGAAAAATTGAACATCCAACTCAGAGCTCCAAGAGACGGTAACTGTTATACGATTGAATTAGAAAAGAATCTTACAAACCCCTGCTTAATTAGTCAAGTAGATGAAACACAGCTGTGGCATAAACGCTTGGCCCATGTGAATATGCATCAACTTGACAAATTAATCAGAAATGATTTGGTTCAAGGTCTTCCAAAACTTAAATTCAAAAATGATTTGGTTTGTGATGCTTGTCAGTTAGGAAAGCAAACTAAATCGTCATTTAAATCAAAAACAGAGCTTTCATAAAAAAGGCCTCTTGAACTACTTCATATGGATTTAATGGGTCCAGCTAGAGTAAAGAGTTTAGGAGGAAATTTGTATACTCTGGTTATTGTTGATGATTATTCTAGATTTACCTGGACTATATTTTTGGCTTCTAAAGATGAAACTTTTGAATC
>JANTPZ010002247.1:0-20320 GCA_025593235.1 Vachellia pachyceras
TGATTAAGTGACATTTTGTTATGTTATTATACTTATTGTGAATATCCCACTTGACACCTCATGGGCACTTACTCGTATGCCCAATGAGATGGAATTGCGGGTTGCTGAGACATTTGTCTCACCCTGTTGCTTTAACATTTTCCAGGTGTTAGTTCTCGTGCTGGTCCTTCAGGGAAGACTCCGGAAGCTTGAACTACTTTCATTAAAAGTAGTGCTTCATTCTTTTTGGATTATGTTGTATTATTATATATTGCCACGTTAGGGCTCATCATGCATATGTTGACTTATTTTAACCGTTTGACTTAGTGATAGTATACGTTTGGTCTGAACCTTTATGGTCTAACGCTTGATGACGGTTTCGATATTGACTAGTCAAAGAAATTTTTAATCAAATATTTTGTTATTGACGTTTTAAGAAAAGGATTTTACAGTTAACGGCTTTGAGTGAGTCATTTGTTGTTATTCATGTGTGTGCATGTGGAGCGAGCAGTCACTCTATGCATCACGTTGTTGAATAAAAGTTCATCGCAGCTGGTATCCCATACAGCCTCATGCAACAACAAATTTCAAAATATGTAATTGGCCCCTTCGAGGCTTCGACTGAATTTTTGGGGAGTTCGAACGTGTGTTCAAAGTTTTTTTCCATAAAATGAGTTAATATTCTTCATATACTTGTCTTGACTTATGTAAAAGTACTTATCTACCACATTTCCGAACGGGCTTATGAATGTGCTTGTTTGAAAAAATTTATTTGCTCCTCAAAAGCACGTTCAACGATATTTTTTCGTAAAACGGAATAATCCCCTCCACATATTTACCTCGACTTACATAAAATTACTTATCTAACGCGTTTTCAAATGGACACAGTAATTAACAAACCGGTCGCACTAATGCCGAGTGTTGCCTCTGAAAGTTCCCCTGCCTGTCTGTTGCTGTGAGATGCGTCTCAAATTAACTTAGCCAATTTCTAGTTAAAACGACACCATCATGATAAAAAACATCCAGTGGCAATTAGTGATCATGGATTCCTTCATTGAAGAACACTTGGTACAAAAAGCTTCTCATAGCATAACAAAAAGGGGCCAGTACCAGAGTGTAAACGATGAAGTGTACTTGATACAAAAGGTTAAATTTTTACGCTAACCATGAAAAAAATAACCAAGTAATTTAAGTTGGATTTCAATTTATTAGCTTCGATCTTAAACGTATGAGATATACAAGATATTTACTCTGGTAATAAATATGTGCAATATTCTACTTCGTAAAAAGTATTAGTATTGTTGATTGAATTTTTATTAAAGAATAGTTTCAGAGTTTACGTAATTAAAAAAAGATATTTTTGTAAAGCCAATATAATTTTATCACAGAAAATTCAACTAACCTATTTATTATCCGTGGGTTCGTTATTTAACTTCCAAATCAATTGACAAGAGCGAGTACGAATTGGATAGGACTTAATTTGATGAATGAGTCACCTTTTACATAGAACTTGCAAAGGTATGGCCTGTGCCACAATAGAACCAGTAGAAGTCACACCCCAATTCTACGTGGAATGCGGAAGGAATTCTCAGGCCAGGCTCAGTTGTTATCATCAGCCTTTGCTTTCAAGTGAGGTTATTACACTCCATTACCGTATCTTAAGTATTGACAATCAAGCTTGTCGGCCTGATTAAATCTTAGCCATTCCTTGATATTTAGCTCTATGATTCAGAATTTGTTTGGTTTCACTTTCTAAAATTTATGTTTTTCCACAAACTTATATTTTATCTAAGTACTCATATTTTTCAAAAAATCTATTTTGGATACAACACTTCGGTTTAAAACTTTTGACAAACCCTCGAGATTTAGCTCTGTGATTTAATTCCATCACTCCCCTCTTCATTTATTTCTGTAATTTTAAACTTGGGTTTAAAGAATTATGTGTTATTTTAAAGAATTAATGCTCCATAGACTAATGAATTATGTAATTTATTTTTTTAAAACTTGAATGGCTTAAAGTGTAAAAAAAATATAACGAATGAAAATCATATTGCTCTTGCTCCCCTTTTAAAAAAACCCCACTCTCGTACTGTTTTGCATGAACTACTTGTATATTCACTCTGACCTCATATGTAAGACATCAAATTATATTATCTCCCCAATTTTTTTTTTAAAAACCAGCAAATGCATTTTACAAATAACCATTAACAATATATTGCTTCGTCTCAATCTATTTGTGAAAAACAGATAAGTAAAACTTATTCTGTTTTGAGAATAATTTAAAAAACATTTAATAGATTTAAAATTAGTAAATGCAAAATAAATCACATGTTATTAATATAAATCTGATTTTTTTTTTAAAGCAAGAGGACACGGTTGAACCCTTTAACTAACATGTAGGTCCCCCTGTATAGATAATAAATAGAGTAAGCGTTGTTTGGTCGTTTGCTTTGAATTTAAAAGGCCATCAATCACAATCGTAAATCCACAGCTTTCTACCGCTGACAGCAAAAAGCCAACTTAAAAAAAAAAAAAAGAACATGTCAAAGAAAGAGTAAAATGAAAAATGGTGGTGCCGTGTTAAAGGGAAACCAACATCAATTAAAAAAGGATGGGTTTGTTGTAACTAATGCTATCAACATGCATGCATTTAACAATAGAACAGGAAAAAGCGTAGAGGCCAATATATGAGCCACAACACAAAAAGGGCTTGTTTCAAAATTGATGCTCTTGCCACTACGAGGCAGCATCGATAATTTTTTATGATAAAAATATTTAAAATTTTAAAAATAAAAAATAATGAAGGACTGTAAATACCTTTTAATTAATAGCTTTAACCTAAGTTCAGTCACGCGGTCAAGCCTACCCTTGCCCATGCCAAATTAGTTTTTTTCCGTTAAAGCACATATATATATATATATAACGTATTGTTTAAGATATTAAATATTAATATCTTTCTCCCGTAAAGATTTTGAACTTTTCCATTAGCTTTAACATATGTCGGCAGTCTTTTTTTTTTTTTTTTTCACAGGCAAGCGAAACAAGAAAAGCATGTCATACAAAGGGCCGTGTCAAAACTCAAAAGGCCGGACACAGCCACATAGAAACCCAAATACTGGGCCTACTCGCTCAGATAGAGGAGGATTTGGTTGCGTTGCAGGAACCTATCTGTGCTGGCAAATGCTTCGAAGTTGAAGCCCAGTCCACTGTTCCAGTTGAACCCATCGTCCCTTGAACTGACGAAAGGATTGGATTAATACTCTTACCTAAATGAAAAAGGTTCGATCTTAAGAAGTGTCACTTTGTTGTGGCTCTAGTCGCAGCGTTTGGGGAGGCATCACCACATTATGGTGAAATTGGGTTAACCTACATGTATGATCATAACTAAAGGGTTTGCTTGACATGCTTCAATACCTGTAAAGACATGTCTCAATGAATCATAAGTTAAGTACCCTCTGTACGTGGATGGTGGTGCCAGATAGATAATTGGGCAGTGCGAGAGAGAGTGTGTGGGGAGAAGGCAGAGAGGAGCATTAAATGAGGAGTGAGGGACGTATGAAGGGTGATCATTGCGGATCTTCTGAGGCTGAGGCACACTAACCTAACCCTATGCCCCTTCCCCCTCGTTGTTATCATCTCGTTCGCTTTGAGTGTCAACACTCTCCCTCTCCCTGCATCAAGCTTGGCTGCCCCCTGCCCCTCCTCTAGACACTTCACCAACCCAACCCTTCTTCTCTATCACTTTCATCACATTTTTCATTTTCATTTTCAATAATTAAAACAAAGGGATCGATTTTACAGGCCTAATGGTATTGCACCGGTTCAGATAACTGCTTAGAAAATGACTTTTAACTAAAATAGATTTTAAAAAATAAAAATTTATTACGATAAATGTTGTAACAGTGATTTTTGGTTGAGAGTTATTTAGGGTTTATTTAAAAATCATTTTAAAAAATAGATTTTAAAGATTTTGAGGTAAAATTTAAGTTTTGGAAAATAGCTTTTACGAATATTACCTAGGTTTTAAAAATGTGATTATGTTTAGGAAATTTTATCTTTTACAGATTTTGAGGCAAAATGTAAGTAGGAAGAAGAAGGAGAAAGAAAAAAAGTATGTGAGAGAAAATTTATTAAGAGAGATGTTGCGATTTGATAAGAAAATAGCTTTCAAAATCTATGTTTCAACCGATGTTTTGTATCTCAAAAAATTACTTGTCTGAAAAATGTGAGTGCTTGGATAAAACCAGGTTTTGGGGTAAAATCTATGTTTTGAAATCAAACATAGATTTTAGAAAGTGAAGGCAAACAAGCTTTTAAAAGAAAATGAATCTCATTAAATAAGATATATACATATTTTATATTGTGATAAAATTAGAAAAATGAAATAAAATTAGTTTGAATATCTTAGATCTAGGTGGCGATTTAGAATTTCCATATCTAAACTTATAATGTGAAGTTCCCAAAACGGAACACACATGCCGAGACAAAACCATCTCAAAATATATGAAAACCACCTAGAAATTCATAAAAACCATCTTAAAATCCGCAAAACCATTTAAAAATTCGTAAACTCATTTCCTTCAACAGAACTCTTTTCTTCCAATGAAATTTCCAAACACACATAATTTTAATGTCACATCTTATAATGGATTATGGGAGATGGAGTTCCTCCTCTCGGGAATGCATTCAAGCACCACAATACATTTTGAATATAATCCTTCTCAAATACATATCTTTCTCCCCAAAATGATTCCAACACCGGAATACATTTTGATCAAAATATTTTAAATATATGTCTTCTCCCCCAAATCCAACTCATTTTTATCAAAACTTTTCTCAAATATATGTCTTCTCCCCGAAACATACTCAGTATCACAAAATGCATTCATTCTTCTCATAATCCATTTCTAGATTAACAACTAAAAGCTTGTTTGTTTTGACTTCCTTGAACTTATATTTGATTTTAAAATTTATATTTTACCCTAAAATATAGATTTTATCTAAGTACTCAAATTTTTCGAAAAAGCTATTTTGGATACAAAACCTTTATTTGGAACCTAGGTTTTGGAAAAAAATATTTTCTTATCAAATCACATAATTTATCATAATAAATTCTATCTTTCATACTTTTTTTTATTTCTCTTTCATCTTTGTTACTCAGTTGTTACTTTAGAATCCATAAAAATTAACACTTCTAAAACAAATCATGTTTTTAAAACCTAAATTTTGATTTAAAATTTGTAAAAATTTTTTTTAAAATTTATTATTTAAAAGCTATTTCAAAAGAATTATCCGCAAAATCACATTTGAGATGGAAAAAGCATGCTCAAGCCTGACGCAATATCTATGGAGGAAGAGGGGCAGTAACTGGGGACTCCTCATGTCTCCCTCCGTCTATCCCCTCAGTCATCCATCCAATCACTCACGTCTTTTCCTTCCTTTCCCAATTTTATGTTGCCTCCTTCATTCACTTGAACTTCCTTTTTTTTTGCCAGACACTTGAACTTCCAATCTTTTTCATTTTCCCATCTCTCTCCTTCACACCTCCCAAGAAACTCCTTCACGCGCCCAAAGGCCAGGAAAATAAACCATGTTTCATCCGAACAATCTCCCCTCCTGCGTCCAAAAACAGGAACAGGAGGATGAAAGGAAGCATTATTTCTTCTCTACGCTATATAGCCATCCCGTCGCTCCCCTAACTCCATACACATCCTTGTTCCGTCTTTCTGCGCGTGTTCAAGCTGCTACGATGAAGTTAAACCCCAAAGCCGCCGCATTCTATCCCAACCCCAAAGCCATCTCCATCGAGTCTTACTATCAACACTTCACCGTTCAGTCGCCTTCTCTACCGAGTCCACTCTTTCCTCAGCCTCCTCCCTATTACCAACAACAACCTTGGTTCTATGGAGCGGCAAGAGCAGATGCTCATGCTCATCTTTATCCCCGGGCTCCCATTGATAAGCAAGAGGATGCTTCTAAAGGGGATTTAAAACGCCGGTTTGTCCGCCCTACGATCAATGGTTATCGAAGAAAGGGGGCTCGCCACACCAAGGGTTCCCGGCCACCTCACTGCGGTCGCCAGATTCAAGAAGGGACTTTGGCGAACTTTAAGGCTTCCCCAAGGATTAAGAAGACCAACCTGTCCGTGTTTCCTTTGGAACGTGAGAGGAATACAACGATTATGATCCGTAAGTCCGTAACATACCAAATAGATACACGTTTGTCTCTTGAACCAAGAAGTTCCTTCTTATCTCTTCGTCTCTGTCGTAATAAGTACTTCTGTTCGGTGATCAACTGGCCATAACATAAATTTAAAAGTTAGAAGTTGAGTCTATTTGTTAGACTTGTATGTTCCATCTTAGGTTTCTTATTCATCTATTTCACGCTTGTAGTCTGATATTTCTTGCTGTGTTTTCGTCCGAGTTAATCGGAACTTTAAATTCTAATCTCATTTTCCAAATTCAAGGAGTTTGGAGCCCTTTTAAAGTTTTCCCAAGGAATAAGACAACGAAGCATCGTTTGGTTCCGGTGCAGTTTGTGGGGAATACGACGATGATATCATAAACAAAGTTAATAGATACCCGTTTGTCTCTGGAGCCAAATAAACGGCTCCTCACCTCTTCTGTGTGGTTATAAATATTTGTTTTCCAGGTGGGTCGGTGATCGAGTGATCAGCGATCATAACATAAATTTAAAATTTAGAGGTTAGTTGTCAGACATAGGTTTTCATATTCGTCTGATTTATACTGATAGTGTGCCGTGTTTTTTGGTCTGACTTAATCGGAGCACTAGTTATGTAGTTGATTTCCGACCTTTCTCCTCATACCAAACTTATTTCCTATATTCGTTGAGCTAGCAGCTTGAAAATTTTGATGATCATCCCCTCCCTGGGGGGGGGGGGTTCCTAAATTTTTCTACTTCTCGCTCATAAAATTTCTTCTGATACTTTTATTCCAACATTATCTTGTACTGATTATTCTCTCTCCAGGCGTGCGATGCTGATCGACTTCTTGGACGGTCATTGCTCATCTGAGAATCAGAAACTAGCTAATAAAGAGGATGGTGGTGAACGGTCAGAATCTGCCTTTGACCTCGTATATCTGCCGATAGACTTCAAGTATGCGATATAATCCTCTCCGTTTATCTAGCCAACTAGTTAACCCCTTCGTTTGCAACTTACACCTCACTGTGTCTGTCCTGGGATTCGTGATAAGCTTTCATTCGGGTTAAAACTTGAGGGTATCCTCACGTAAGGTAAAGAACACTAAATTTCCTGTGCTGACCCTCGCGATCTATTTTGCAGTAGCGAGATGAACAAAGGGTACGGATTCGTGAACTTCACGAATCCCGAGGCAGCTTGGAGGTTCCATGTGGCCACGAACAGTAAGAAATGGGAATTCTTTCAATCTCACAAGGTCCGTGACAATGTTGCCGCACGATTTCAGGTACCTCTTATGCCCAAACGGTCTTTGTAGGTCTACAAGAACACCTGTCGTTCATTTCTTCATGTTCATCATCTTCTTCGGGTAAAAAGTTTATATTCTTCCATCCACCTGGTTTGTTTCATATCACTGAATGAGTGTAGGGGAAGAATAATTTAGTGGAGCACTTAAATTCGATGAAGTTTCCGGCGGATAGGGACGAGGTTTTGCCTGTGTGTTTTAGTCCTCCTCGTGACGGCATTATCAAAGGTAGCGAAAGGACTCTTGGGAAGCCAGACATCAGACTCTTTAAAAACCATGCCTGCTCGAGGCCAAGCGTAAGCCAATGAAGAAGGAGGCCCCTTCTGCAGCTCAAGACGTCATCAGTTCTTAAGAATTTGAAGAGTGTGCCCTCCCGCCGACTATCAATTCAATGATTCAGAATTAATCTACGGAATCCCACGACGGAGGGCTAGATTAATCTGAATCGTTATATTAGTGTTACAACATCATACGCACACGGAGAGCACACGATCATACCGTGTCTGTATATTGTCTGTTTGCATTTTCTGTGACTGTGACCCCTGTATACTTCGGGGTTTGATTATCCTCGGGCTGTCTATCTTATCTCACTTCGTCTGTTGATCATGTATCTGTGCGGTGTACTTGGGACGATGTATTAAAAGTAGCAGCAGCACAGTAGGGTTTTTGCCCTATGGTATACTCTACTAATAACTAGCTTGTGCATCTATATTCTACGCTTTCCAGGTTTTATGATAACCTGGCCTTAGGTTTGAAACCATTATACTGTTTGACTTTGATATGTAAAAAGTAGGTGAATTATATGATATTCCTTGTTGGGTCAATTTTCTTTTACTATTTATGGGTGGATCGTTGTTCTTGGTGGTCGGGTCTGTGATGTTGGATAATTTCTAGCAATGTGGTGGTTGAAGGAGGATTGGCAGGAAGGCTAGTCAGCGCCTGAGGAGCTGCAAATTCGTCTCTTGTGCTGAGTGTCTTTGTTCTGTAAGGCGTTTTTGGCATGTGGCTTTTTTAGATGAATCTTTCTTCTATGCAATGGACAGTGGGAAGCAATACTTTTTCGTAGAGGTTAATGATGAAAGGTTGATTGGGAGGGTTTGAAATTGAATAATGTTGTGATGTTTTGTGGCAGCATTTGAAAGGTTGAGCTTGTTTTGTCTTTGTTCAGTGGGGGAAGCTTTGTGATTTGTGTGCCTGTATGGTCAACGAGGCTGAAGCTAGGGCATGCATGTTGGGATTTTGGGCGTGTTTGCCAATCCGTTGGGAGAAATGGATTTACAGATTATGAGAGGTATTTATGAAAATTAAGAAGAATTAACGAAATTCAAGATGGTTTTTAAGAATTTTGAAATAGTATTTACTGGTTTTAAGATGATTTTATCTTGATTTGTGTGAAATATTGGAAAAAAGTTCTTTTTCCAAATGTGTACTTTATAAATTTTAAAATAAGTATGTCAGAGTAGTTTTGTTTCGATTTACATTTCAAGAAAGTACTGCAGATATAAGAATAATTATGTTGAGGACATTTTAGCAAGTATGAATTAAGAATAGCTTTTCAGATTTTCCCCCTTTCTTTGCCCGTAATCAAAACAGTTTAGTTATAATCATTGTGCTTGTTTGGCAACGCTTGACTTGTAGTCATAAGCACGTTCAACAGTGCTTTTCTGCAAAACGAGACAATCTCCTCCACATATTTGCTTCGGTTTGTGTGAATAAGCCCATAAGTACTTCTCCACCGCTTTACCAAACGGATCCAATTGCTGAAGAAACAGTTGGGTCATGAGTTATAAGACCCCACAACATACATGCATACATAAATGACAACTTGGTTAAAATCATGGAGAGGGTGGGATGGTGAATGTAAGAAGATAATTAATGTATAAACATGTATTTGAGTGGCTAAAAGTGAAAAGATGATATTAAAATTTCAAACAAATTATTTTATGCATTTAATAGGGGTAAAATTGAAAAGAGCATAATGAGAATTGAGGATAAATTTCTTATCAAATCAATTGTACAATGGGATATGATTAAATCTAAACTGTGGCATCTCACTTGTGTATGGTGAAACTTTAGTCGCATATTGTAAAAACTCACTTACATTTGTATACTGGTTATTTTACACTTTTGTGGAATTTCACTTACATACCGTCAAACCTTAGTTTGATATTGTGGGAATATCAGTTGTATAATGTAAATGGAACCTCAATTACATATCATAGAAATGCAAGTTGCATAATGTAAAATCTTAATTGTATATTGTGAAATGTCTCATTTTACAATTAATTTGGTAACGGAGATTTATATAAATTCTTCCAAACCCATTAGTATTATCAATTAGTATTTGAGAAGAAGGAGGGTGTACTCATAAGTGAGTATTGTTGGAGGTTAGGAAAAAACATTGATGGCTCGTTTGGTACGCAGAATTCATTTTGATGGATATGAATATGAATGTGGATGTGGAAATGGATATGGATGTGAGGTTTAAAAGTACTTTGGTATGTCTTGGAAATGAGGTATGATTTTTAGATGAAAACACCTAAAAGCTCTTCTAAATTAAAAAATCTTTTTTTTTAACTTTTAAAACTACCTAAATCAAATTAAAAAAATTTTTAGATGGAATTATCAACATGGAATTGAAAATTCAAGCTTTTCATGTGGAAATGAAAATCCATAAGTTTGATGGAATTGGCTTCCATGTGGAAGCCAATTCCATCACACCAAACATGCATGGATATGGAAATCAATTCCATTTCCATATCCATGTCACCAAATTCCATCAAACCAAACGGGCTCTTGAATCTTCAAATAGAGAGAGTATATTATTACTGTTTTAGCCTATTATTTCCTGGGGAAAAATCTTGTGGCGGAGACTGGTGCGGGTTATTTTCTGCTACGAGATGGACTAGGGTATAATATAATGATTGACACTTGAGCCTGTGCGTCAGACTTCGGAACTTCTGGACGCAGCCTGATCTTTCAGTACAGAGTGGCAGTTCTGGGTGTTTGATAATTCCTCCACCATTTCTGTATACTGAGGGTTCTCTGAAGATTAAAAGTTCAAAGTTCAAACCTGTCCACAGAGTTAGTCACTTGGATCAACTTGATTTATTCTTGAAATACTGCAGAAGGTAGAGTTGCTGTATTGTATCATTGCTGTGAAATGCGTGGGTGCAGTTGAGAGGCCCAATGGCCATTGTTGCCCCTTTTTGCCGCCATTGTATCCTAATGTTTCTTTTACCTAAGTAGAGATAAAACTCCGGAATTTCATTTACCTTACCAACCTTTTCAATTTATCAGCAAAAACAGCATTCATTCCTGACTGTTAAGCCCTGGGCTGATAAAGGAGGGAGGAATGCATGACAATTCTTTACATCCATGACCATGAATAAACTTTTCAACTGCACCCATGTCTAGTACGGTTTTTGAATAGTCACCTGTAAGTATTGACTATAAAAGCAAAATTAATAGATAAACATTAATTACTCTGTAAATGACTTATATTATAAATTAAACGATTTTTGTAAAAGTGATCTAACCATATTTTTATACACTATTTTATAGATAATACGAGGGATTTTGAGACATTTTATAGATTAAACTTATATGAATAAGCACTAATTTTGAATAAAGAGGTTTGCATTGAATTAAACCCAATTAATGGTAAAAATGGTCTTAAATTGATAATTTATTCATGCAATTATTTCCTTGAGCTTTTCATACAATTTTGTGCTTAATTCTTGCATGAGGACAATTGGGCGTAATCAAAATCCAATTCATTACGGGCTTGGACCTTCAGCTGGAACGGACCCAACTTGGATTCATTTTTTGTGTGTGCTTATTCCCAGATTCCACAAGAAGACAAAATTAATCCTATATCCATTAAACCTCCAGTTTTTCTTGTTTAATTATGGCTTTCAATTTGGTTAAAATAATTAATAGCCTGGCCTATGAATACTCCACTCGAAAAAAAGCTAGTATTTGTTTTTATTGTAAGTTTTGGGGCATGATAAAACTTTTGTTTTATTAGTGATACTTTAGTTTATTAGGGTGTGAGATATTAGTTCAACCAATCACTGTAACAAGGCTTTCAGATACTCAACCTAAAAGGCCCAATGGACACTTGAAGAACCCAATTATTGGGCCGACTCGCTCATCGCCGAAACAAGCCCAAATTCAATGTGAGTAAGCTAAAAACCAAAGCAAGCCTCAGCAGAAATGCTGTCGGGAGTTTACCAAAAAAAAAAAACAAAGAAATGCTGTCGGGAGATACTGCCTCACAGAGGGGGACGCCGTAATCTATGAGAAAAGGCCTCAACCAGATTGCCGACTAGCGCCCTCCAATCCGAAAATTTGCACAGTAATGGCGGCAAACGCGCCATCCAGCCATCTACTACACATTCTTCGTTCTCAGCCCTCTTCTCTGCCTTCGATATTGCCATCTTCACCTTCTTTCGTTTCTTTTCTGAAACCTCTTCTGCTTTCATCCACCATTACTGCTCCCACTGCTATCCCTAAACGCCTTCGACAGAGTCATATCCCACCTCGTTGGGAATCCCTTCATGCCTCTATAACTCACCACTCTAATCATCTCTTATCTCCTTCCTTCTCTTCACATGTGATTTCTGTTCTTCAGAGACATAGCGATGCTGTGGGAGTTGGAGATTTGGTCGGCATTGCTGAGGACGATGAAGTAATTGAACAGTACAGTGAAGAGAGTGGGACTAAAAACGACGATGAGGATACCGAGATGAGTAGGGGTTCAGTTTCGTCCCCATTGGATAGGAACAGGGAGGAGAGGTTGAAGTTGCCGAGTCTCACTGTGAAGGAAAGGAAAGAGCTCGCCTCTTATGCTCATAGCTTGGGGAAAAAGCTAAAAAGCCAGTTGGTGGGCAAGTCTGGTGTTACCCCTAATGTTGCAACTTCTTTCATTGAGACACTTGAAGCTAACGAGCTTCTCAAGGTATTAATTCCCTGAAACTTAGTTTATAATTCATTGTTGTGCCTCTAGAGGCTGATTTCTCGTTGTGAGTTTTGTATGTTAGCATTAGCAATGGAAGTTATTTTTCTGTTTATTTGCACACTAGAATTTTGAATCATGTTTCATTTGATGCCTAAGGAGAGAATGGATAGTAAAGGCAAACTAATGTTTATTTCCCTTCTCCCCTCCTTTATGAGCTTGTATTATTGTTTTCGGCATAAGCTGTGCAGTGTTCCTGAGGTCTGCGATTACCTTTAAGCTAAGTTTCAAGGTCATGTTTGCTTCTGTTGGACTTTTCTCCTCCTCACCCCTTTGTGCATTGCTTGTTTAATTGGTTTGCTTTTATCAATTTGATCTGCATGCTTTTATGTTGTGAATTGGCTTGTTGATAGCAGTATATGTGTTGCTGAGGTCTTTGCTTGAAATAATTACCATCTGAGGTTTCGGGATGCCGGTGTATGTTATATGAAATAATAGTAAGAATAAGAAGAGTTAGTTAGTCAGTTATTCAAATATAGCCGTTAGGCGATAAGTGAGAACTAGAGGTTATAAATAGGATATCACATACCTATTGCAATCAGATTAGGAAGACTCAATTGTGAATACAAGAATTATTCAGTTTTTCTCCTATCTCCTTTCTTTCTTTTCTTTTTTTTGGTGAATGCCTATCTCCTTTCTGTTCTTCTTGTTATCGCTTTATCCTTTTCATGCCCTTCTCCAACACCATAACAGTGTGTGTATCAAATTGCATATTTTTGTTCACGTATGATTATTTGATATATTTTCTTGAGCTTCCTGTCAGTGCATGCGAAGTCTGTTACACTGTTTGAGCGCCCTCCCTTAAGTTTCAATCTGAAATCCCTTAACTTAGGTGCATTTTTAAGTGTTTTCTGTCATTTTTTCAGTTTGACAGTGACGGGGGTAGGAACTTTTGTTAACTAGTCAATAATTTGGTGCTGAGTTATAAAAATTTCCGCTGGTCATTTTTTTAATTTTTACCCAGAGATTAAAAGTAAACAACTCGGGAGCTTTAGCCATGATTAGTTACTTTGCATGAATGGAGTGAAAAGAGAAGAGAAGAAATGATCTTTATGCAAGACAACAAGACTACTCGGGAGCTTTAGCCATGATTAGTTACTTTGCATGAATGGAGTGAAAAGAGAAGAGAAGAAATGATCTTTATGCAAGACAACAAGACTCTGTTATCTCCAAAATAAGGTAGTTGGAGATGGGAAAGAGTAATTTGAAGCACAAATATCCCATTTACTGCTTTTCTTCACGTTGCGTTTCCTTTCTGCTTTCCCTAGCCCAACGATTATGAGATGAAGTTAAAAAAATTGGATCCTTTTGATCTTTACTTGCATTTGAATGGCATATATGCAGATCAAAATACACAGGACTTGTCCAGGAGAGCTGGATGATGTGGTCAAGCAGTTGGAAGAAGCAACTGGTTCAGTGACTGTTGGTCAAATTGGTCGGACAGTGATCATATACAGGCCTAGTCTTACCAAATTGAAGGCAGAAGAGAAGAAGAAACAAGCTCGAAAAGTGTTTCTGAGAAAACGGCTAAAACCAAAACCGGTAAGCAAGTTAAGGGCTTAGCTTTCATTTTCCTAATTACACCTGTCCCCTGTGGCATTTCCCTCATATTCTAATAAAAATTGCAGAGTAAGGAACAAGGGCCGAAGTTTCCACCGCGGAGATAAGTTTGGAAACATTAGGTAAATAAATACCTGGTGAACTTATGTTGAGTTTGTTCTATTGCTCAACCTATTCGGAGTGAGGCTTTGCATGCATGGCACTTCGAAGCTCCATTCACAAACATATTTAATTTAAGCAGTTGAATTCCAATGTGTATGTATAAAACTCCTGTAGCTTATGAAACCTCACTGCGGTGGAAGGATATATTACATGTCTTGTACAGAGATTTTTTTGCTCGAGGAAATAGGAAGAAAACTTGATTTGGAGGAAGACTAGTTTCAATATAGTAACTGGAAATCTCAAACTGAAATAAGTCTCTGCATGTTGATTATTTTCCTAACAGAGCTGAAATATTATTGATTGCAAACTTAAGTTGGTTGTTGATTGAACTCTGGCAACATGTGATCTACATGGCCAACATCACTTTATAAAGTTTGTTGTTGTTGTTGTTGCAAACTCAGGAAGATAGATATTGGCTTAGTGTGTGGTGTTTTAGGTGCAATTCGAAGTTTCAGCATATGGCTTGCATCAGAGAAGATTTAGTTACTTCTCGAAGCACTAGTGCTTCATGGATTAGAAATTGACTCTGGAGTCCCGACATGCGACATGTCCGTGCATATTAGAAACTTAGCCAAAGTCCTATATAATAGATACTCCCATGAATAATTATTCGTTTTCAACGAACTGAAATCTGAGGACAAGTTTCGTGCCGGAATAACTGCAAGGTAATTATGAATTGGTGGCTGCTTCAAAAGACAATCGTTACTGTTACTGAACTCGTAGCCAGACAAGGAATTTGTTTCCTAATTTTCCTCTACGAACTGACGGAGAAAAAAAAATTTCGCACAGGATAATTAATTGCTGACCAGTGCATCGCATAGAAAGGAATTCTTGAAATGGGCAAATGTTATACCATCTCTTAAAATATTATTTCTCCATCATAATCAATTAATTATACTAACTCCCGATCGCAATAAATTACGCTCCTTTGGTTTTTAAATACTCATTTTAATGAAAAAAATGTAACTACAAAGTAATTCTTATCATAGGATCAGATGAGTACTTTTACCTGGTGACATTCAATCAAATTAAACGGTGATAAGTATGCGCAACCCTGCAGTTGATTATGCTGAATGTATCGTGTATAAAAAAAAATATAAGCATAATGAGATTACCTCCGGACCTGATTTGAGAGAAAGGATCCCTGAATATGATTTAGCTTTAAATTTAGAAATAAAATTAGAGGCGGAACACTGAGGCATATAAATTGCTTGCATTACGTCATGCTTTTAAGAATTAATAATGTGAGCTCTGGCATTTTTTCTTCACCTGGGACTGTGAGCTCTGACATATGGATATAAAACTCCCAATTAAGGCGTGTCATGAGCTATAAATAGAAAACTAAGCTCCCAGCCTATGCAACCTTGAGTTGCTTATACTGCTCAAAATCCTCAGAGTATAACATGCCATTGGGTGAAAGAACGCGCCGGAAGGACATCGAAAACCGAGCCTAGAGACGATAAAATAATCGAACATCAGAATTTTAAATATAATGCTTGTACTTGATGCAAATTGGAGATCCTAGGCTTACCCATTGAAATACTGCGAGTGCAAGCCAACAGCCTTGAAAGCCATATCTGCTGCTCAGTGTCTGGCGTTAAGGGAAGTTGAATGTTACATAACATGAGAGATGAGAGAGCAATATCACATTGTCAAAAGGAGACTAAGAAAGGAGTTCCTACCAGTAGTACAAATGCACCGAAGGTGAAGCATCCGCCCATTGATAAACTTATAAATCTTAGGTCGCGTCCAGCCTGCATAAAGAAACACACCGTGAAACTGCTACACGTAGCCGTATACTGTTCAATCCATGAGCAGTAAAGCAAAGCATGTAGGAGAGATAAATCCTTCACCAGATAATCACGCAATCGTGTTAAATTATTGTCTGATCGTGTATAAGAGGATATGGATTACGCCATACAAAGAGTACAAAAAGGAGCACTAAAGTTGAAACAGCAGAGTTCAGTTGACAAGGCTTCATGGATAGCCCATAAATAGAGGTCGACAAGACATTCAGCCGATGGATTGCCCAAATATTTAACAACCTTATTAGAGTAATTTTAGGGGAGCTTATTGGTAATTCTAAGCATTTAGACTTGAATAACCTGTTTATGTCCTCCCCAAATATTTACTTCCTATTTATGTTGGAAAACTTTTGAGTGTTTAAATGAACATACCAGCAATGTTCCTTCAAGGCTAACAGTAGGGGGTGTTATAGCAAGCGCCAAGAAGTATGGAATCAGCACCTTGTGCATCTGCATAGTCACAGTTCGCAAATACAACAGTTAACGACTAATTTTCGTATTTATAATATACCTACTCTCAAAACCATATAATCTTTTAATACCTATTTTATTAATCCAGTGCATAGCATAATTGACACCGCATAATGTAACAATCTAAAGTAAGAAGAGCAACTGAGCAAGCACTAACCTCCTGGATAACCATCTGATCGCGTGTAAAAATTGTGGGGAATAACCCAGGAACTGATGTCCCAACAATTCCTAACAGCAATCCGAGTATAGCTCCAATTGTCACCAGAGACCTTAGAAGCACTCTAGCCTGTTGATATTATGAAAATTCAGGAAATTTTTTTACAACAGTGCACAACGAAATTCAGCAGCAGCGACAGGTGAAGAAAATATTTTCTAACCTTTGGCAGACTCCTTTTACTGCCATAAATCAATTCGGGCATAAATGATTGGGCAGTTTGAGAGAGAGGTTCACCCCATACTGTACATGTGCAGAAGGTTTGAACCATGACCTAACATTAAAGTAAGTCATACCAGGGCCCTTGAATTTAAGTTTTGCAAACACACAGAAAACAAGCAAAGCAAGGAATAGTAATAACAAAATTGGACAAGCGTAAAACTAACTTGATGAGCAGCCATCGTATGTGTGCCCATTGATGTGGAAAAATACATAAGCAGTGAGTAGAAGCCCACCTATATATGAAAAGTCTCGGTAACATTTACAAAAAAGTTAAACGAGATTGGGATTTAAGTCACATAATTAAATTCAATACTTGATGCTACCTTTGACATCAGTGTCAAAAATACAGGGGTAGCAAGCCCAACTATCGAAAAAAACTCTTGGGCTGAAGGAATAGAGAGGGAAAATGCATTATATCCCTTTGCTTTTAGATTCTGAAGCATCATGAACCCAGCAACAACCTAAAAACAGGGAGGCAAGAGGAAAAGGATCGAATATATGACAGTTGATGATAATAATTCACATGAACATATGAGCACATAAACTGAGAACATATGGAGCACTATATGATAGTTAATGTATTATAATATATGTGAACTTTTAGCATACTTGTGCTGCCATTGCAGCCCATGCGGCCCCAGCAATACCATAGCCCAGATAAATACACAAAACTACAGCGCCAACGGCATTTATAGCACTAGCAGCGGCCAAAGCCTTCAAGGGTCCCCAGGAATCCTTCATACCAAGACTGTGAGAGGGAAAGCTAATATCAGAATATCAAGAGCAGAATCTCGTATAGATTCCCCCCCAAAAAAGCACAAAGTAGCAGTATTTTATTTCAGGTAATAAAGCTTGAGAAATAGATGGCGTATTTTTGACCTAGCGCTTTGAGCAACCCATCCGACAAGTAATGCGGGCCATGCCAAGCCTCGAATCTGATAAAAGAAACTCCTGGTAAGTCATTTAAGCAAGTTGAACAGAGGATCAAATCATTTCTTTATCATTTAATAATCATGACACAAAAGAAAAATATTATTTACCAGTCCTGATCACTTGGTGGAAAAAATGTTGCTATAGTGCCCTCATCTAATTCTTATGAGAAAAATAAATGAAATTTGATGACAGCTTTGATTGCTTTCCTCCATCTAATGTTTGATAATTTGTTGAATTTTGGGAAAGATAAATTGTATCCTTCAATTAAATTAGAAAAGTATATGCAACAATAATAAAAACCTTGACATAAGTGTTTGCTGCGGGAACTACATGCGCATTCTTTGGCCCAGTAAAAGCTGAAAAGGGAAGAACAGAAAATTCATCAGTCATTGGATTGGTTATGCTACCTTTTCGCATAAGCAAGATACTGTCATCCTAAGTATGAGGAGCACAAAATAACCAGACTATGAAAGCATTACACATTCCATATGCATAAAAAGGAGGTAGTGGGTTTCAATACCGGTGAGCATTCGTACACCACAGAATCTTGAGAACAAAAGCATCATGAAGCCACAAGCTAACCCAACTAAAAGCAAGACAGAGATATTGTGCTGTACTTCGTCTCTATCCTACACACACATATATGCTCAAGCAAAGCAATGTAAGTCCTGGAGAAACACAAGTGATAGATATGACCCGTAAAAATATACCAAAAGTCTCAATGTTTACGAGATCCAGAAAAATTGGTCAAATGGTGTAGTAAACTAGTAATTAATAAGGGCGTGGGAGCAGGAATGCAAGATATTATAATTTAAAGAAGTCAAAGTTAAACTTCAAAAATCATAATTCTAATGAAACAAGAAACTAACCTGTTTAGCAAGGGCAGTGGCAACCATGTTAGAAGTCGAAATGGAGAGAAACATGAACAAGTAACTCATGTGATCACACACAACTGTAGCCGGGCCTGCTCACGAGAAATTAAGAGTTCGTATGATACATATTCTGCTATCAAAAGGTATATTCAAGTGAGTAGATTAATTATAATCCGTGACTCGGTACCTAAGGCAGCTAGCTCAATGGAGCTTCCTTGACCAATAACAGCCGTATCCATGAGGCTCAATAGTGGTCCGCATATCCAAAGTCCCGTTGCTGGTCCAGCGAACTTTACAATTTCCTTCATCTGAACCCATATACTCTGGTCAGCCAGTTCCTTCTTCTCAACCTCTCCCTCCACTTCAACTTGGCCTTCTTGTTCTCGAGAAACCTCATTTGCAGCAGAACTTTCAAGGCTATCATGAATGAGTTCTAGATTTCTATCAACACAAGTGGTCAGGAACCAATCGCGATGCGTCCTGGAAGTTTTGAGGAATAAATTTGAAGGGAAAGTAGGAAAGTGAAATGAAGGTGGGGATGAACGAAGGTGTTGGTGATTGAAGAACAAGGAGGTTGAAGATTGAGGAAGTGATGATGAAGTACAATGGTTCTCGTAGAGAGTGTTGTGGAGGAAGCGAGTTTGAAGGAGGTGTTTACATGCCATCTCTGATTTCGATGGTGATGGAGGAATGAAACAGAAAAGTGGCTTACAGCTTTCAGGAAAATGGAAGGAGGAGAAAGGAAGACGAAACACCAAAAAGGGACCGAAAGGAGAGTGGGGTTTGTAATTCTCCACGCCACACAATTCGTTCTGATGATTTGTGATCAGAAAACGATAATTTGAAAGCAAATGGTCGCTTGGCGGGATTCCTTCCGTAGTTCCCTTTCGCACTTCCGCCAATTTGTTTTTCCCTTCAAATATTTATTATAACACGTGGAATGCGTGAAACTGAGAGACAGGCCTCCCCTCGCCCCAGGAGCTAACGCTTCACGAAGTACTCCAAGAGTTAATACCTGCGGTCATTTTCTAACAACATATCTACTAAAAAGTTTTAATAATAAATAATTATTATCATTTTTTATTCTATTATATGATTTTCTTTTGGTGAAACTATGTTCATTCCTTGAACTCATTGATTTCCCCCTTCTTTAAAAACTTAATTTTAAGCTTTTCTAAAATCTAATAATAATTTTAACACACACACACACACGGTAAATCTTGTAAAACCTTTTCATGACAAATTAGTTCGGATTAAATGTATTTCTCAAAGAAATGCCTAAGCCGATTTGACTAAAAACCCCGGGGGGGTCAATTGTCAATTTGCCCTCTCACAACCTGAAAAATTGCGAAGAGTTTTATAACTCTATGTAACAATAACACAGACATTCATGAGCTGGATTAAAAAATCGCTACATATGGACAGTCAGGCTCTGCTTGGATGGAGAGAAAAGTTGAGAGGAAAGAAAATGAGAGGAAAGAAAATGGAGAGGAGAGAAAACTGGAGAGAAAATGTTATTACCCCTTATGCTTGGATGGACGAGAGAAAACATGAAGGAAAGAAAATGGGCAATTGAGTAAAAGACTAAAATACCCTTAATGGAAATATATTATTTTTAA
>JANTPZ010002247.1:20340-33131 GCA_025593235.1 Vachellia pachyceras
ACACACGGTAAATCTTGTAAAACCTTTTCATGACAAATTAGTTCGGATTAAATGTATTTCTCAAAGAAATGCCTAAGCCGATTTGACTAAAAACCCCGAGGGGGGTCAATTGTCAATTTGCCCTCTCACAACCTGAAAAATTGCGAAGAGTTTTATAACTCTATGTAACAATAACACAGACATTCATGAGCTGGATTAAAAAATCGCTCCATATAGACAGTCAGTGAATCCCAAATATGTAATCATTTTAATAACGCTTAAATGTATTTCTCAAAAAAAATACCTAAGCCGATTTGACTAAAAACCCCCAGGGTCAATTGTCAATTTGGCCTCTCTCAACTTGAAAAATTGCGAAAGGCTCTCTAACTGAAAGTAACAATAGCACAGACATTCATGAACTGGACTATTAAATGGCTCCATGGACAATCAATGAATCCCAAATATGTAATCATTCTAATAACGCAGTTGAAAATAGAACACTCGATAATGAATCCCACATATGTAATCATCTTAATAATTGAAATGGCATATATGACCCATTGCCTTGTAGGTGGAAAAGGGACACTCCAACCCCCCCCCCCCCAAAAAAAAAAAGAGAAAAAAGTGGACAGCACACTGCCACGACAGAGAATGAAAATCTAGGTATCCCTTGGTGGTGTTGCGAGGATTCATGACTGCGAATTTAAAGTTAAACGTACTAAAACTCGTGGCATAAAATTCGCCTGCACTGCATACTGCTTTAAAAGAAAGATTAAATATGAATTGGGAAGTGATGAAAAGAGACGATCCATTTCCGTTCGAAGAAAGAACAAATATAAGCTCTGGGTTCTATAACTTGTGCATTCTCCTATCTTCTGATTACATAAACGAAATGCAAGAGACTTTTAAATTCTGAACCTTATTAAGGTGTGGCATGGCTTATAACTATTAAACTGAACTCTTAGGCTATGCAGTCCTAAGCTTTTGCTGCTTATACTGCCCAAATTCTTCAGAGTATAACACGCCGTTGGGAGAAAGAAGGCGCTGGAGGGCAAATGAAAACCGAGCCTGCAGAGCATTAAATAATTTATGATTAGAATGTAATAACAATACTTGCACTTGATGCAAGATGGAATCCTAGCTCACCCACTGAAATCCTGCGAGTGCAAACCAACAGCCTTGCAAACCATATCTGCCACTCAATATCTAGCATTTGCCGTTGAAAGAAATCAGACGTTAAGGCAAAATGAACGGGAGAAATAAAGGATTGCACAAAGGGAGACCAAGAAGGGGTTGTTACCAGTAATACAAGTGCGCCTAAAGTTAAGCATCCACTCATCGACAGACTTATAAATCTTAGATCCCGTCCAGCCTGCATAAACAAATATACCTTGAAGCTACTCAAACAATTACTGTATCCATGAGCAGGAATGCAGTGCAAGTTGGAGAGATTCACCAAACAATTTGAAAAGTGCGTCAAAGTTATAGTCTGACCCTATCAAAAAATGGTTATGGTTTGATGGTACCGCAAAGGCATTGATTTTATTTTATTCGTGTTAGAACACCATAACTCAGTTGAGAAAGTTTCATGCAAACCCAAAAAATGAAGTACACAAGATATTTAGCAGAGGAAGTTTCAAAATATAACAACACTGGAAGGGTACATTTCGTGTGAACTCATCGGTAATTTAAAGCCGCTAAACACCCTGTAAAATTTAAGTTATAGTTATTTCAGAGAAGTTGAACCGAACATACCAGCAATGTTCCCTCAAGGCTGTGGGTGGGAGGTGTCACAGCTAGTGCTATGAAGTACGGAATCAGCACCTTGTGCATCTGTAAGTTTACAACTCACAAGGGGTTAAATACTACTGTTTTACATTTATTTTCAATTCATAGACTTTTCTATGATGCTTATTTTAGAACCCACAGTGTAAATTATGTTTATACTCATAAGACAACCATCAAAAGTTAAAAGTGCAAGCACTGACCTCCTGGATGACCATCTGATCAGGTGTAAAAATATTGGGGAATAGCCAAGGAACCACTGTTCCAACAATCCCTAACAGCAGTCCGAGTGTAGCTCCAATTATTACAAGAGACTTCAGAAGCATTCTAGCCTGTTGACATTATGAAAATTCATGAAAATTTTGAATAAAAAAGCATATAAGGAATTCAGACACTTGATCAGCAGAAAGGTCAAATGCAAGCAAAAAAAAAAAAAAAACCAAGTGGGTGGGGTTTTTTTTTTTGGTTGGGGGAAGGGCTTGTTCTAACCTTTTCCAAGCTCCGGTTAACACCATATATCAGTTCAGGCATAAATGATTGGGCAGTTTGGGAGAGAGGCTCACCCCATACTGTACACATGCAGAAGGTTTGAACCATGACCTGAAGTAAAAGTCAAATTATCATTGACAAAGAATACGAGCTTGATATCACAAAATCAGAGACTGGAGTGAAGCTAACTTGATGAGCCGCCATCGTATGTGTACCCATTGATGTAGAAAAATATATAAGCAATGAGTAGAAAGCCACCTAAACATCACAAGTTTGCTTAGACAATAATTGTTCAATGAGACCAGATAAAGTCACTAAAATAAGTTAAACACTTGATGTAACCTTTGACATAATTGTCAAAAATACAGGGGCAGCAAGCCCGAGTATTGTCCAAATCTCCGGGACTGAAGGGATAGAGAAGACAAATGCATTGAATCCCTTCTCATTTAGAGTCTGAATCATCATGTATGCAGCAACAACCTAGACAGGAACATATGGTGTAATATATGGCAGTTAATGAATTATAATATACATCAGAATGTTCAGCATACTTGTGAAACCATTGTAGCCCAAGCAGCCCCAGCAATGCCATAGCCTAAAATGCTGCACAAAACTATATCACCAATACCATTTATTACACTAGCAGCAGCTAAAGCCTTCAAGGGTCCCCAGGAATCTTTCATGCCAAGACTGTAATAGAGGGCAATGATATCAGAACAGCCGATTCAATTGGGAAGCTGATGTTTTACTTAATTGCTCTAGTAAAGATCTCATCAATTACATGAAGCTTTGCTAAGGGTGACGAGAAACTTCAAGACAGCCTTGAAAAAGCAGTAAAAACCAAAAAGAGAAAAAGTCATGTGTGGCTAAAAAGGACAAGGGGCAAACTTAGTCTTAAAGACACAGCTTAGCAAAAATTGCATAAGAAGCCATAGAGTGGATAATACATATTTTAACTTTTAAGTAAGAAGCCATTGAGTGGAAAATACATATTTTAAGTTAAGATGGATACTGCTACATATTTTCAGATAAGAACAGGGGAAATTGTCTTAGAAGCATCACCTCCTTAGAATTTTCCATGAAAAAGCTTTTAGCCAAGAGTTTCCAAGTAAGTGTTAAGAGAAACTTCACCAAATTCATACAGTATGGCGTTTCAGATGATAACATGAGATGTGAAATGCATATTTTCACCTAGCACTTTGAGCAACCCATCCAACAAGCAATGCTGGCCACGCCAAACCTCGAATCTAACAACAAAAGAATTTTCTATTTAGTTGTTGAAGCAAATTAAGCAATGCAGAAAATCATAGCTTTATTATTTGCAGAGTCAATAACTATAAAATAAAACAATAATCTTATTTTCAAAACTTAATTGAATTGTGGCAAGATAGTAGCTATATATAATGCCTTTCTCTAATATCATTAGAAAAGAAAATGACAATTGAAGGCTCCAATACTTTTATCTGAAAAATGTTAAATATTTTGTTAAATTTTGAAGAATATAAATTGTATTGTTTGAATTAAAAAATACAACAATATTAAAAACCTGCACATAAGTGTTTGCTGCAGGTACCACATGTAAATTCTTTGACCCACTAAAAGCTGAAAAAGGTGTAGACAAAAAACTCATCAGTCATTGCATTGGCTCAGCAACCTTTTATCCATGAGAGCAAAATACTGCCATGGGAAGCATGAAGAGAACAGAATAACCAAGCTAAGAAAGTCCTGAACATTCCATATACACAAAATTAAGTACAATATTCAGTACCAGTGAGTGTTGCTGCACCAAATAATCGTGTAAACAAAAGCATCATGAAGCCACAAGCTAGCCCAACTAAAAGCAAGACGGATATGTGATGTTGCACTTCTTCTCTATCCTACAAAAATACATATACTCAAGAAAATGCACTGTAAGTCCTGCAAATACACTAAGTAATAGATATGGCACATTAAAAATCCAATTGGATCACTATTAACCGCACACATTAAACTGATAAATTATTCTCTCCTGTCAACATATTCTCCCGCCTATTGATACCTTGCTCAAGACCAGAAACTCCGGTCAAGGTTGGGAAAAATTGAGTTAATTTACTTATTATACCTAATATTGTTCGTGGAATTTATTGCAGGTTTCGTAACTTGTACAGGACATTAGAATACCAAAACCTTCACTCATGACCGAAATAGGAAACTGCTCTGTATTCATTAACAGCCTTATCATGGATTAAACACATTCGCTTCAAATGATAGTATATTAACCAAACTATCATGACAGATACCCCCTGCTCAGCTCGTAGAATCACACATTTTGCTCCTGGCAACTAAACTCTTTGTTTTAATTACAAATAGGCATTAGTCAATAGTAACTATGAAGAAATAGTTCCGCTTTTCACAGTAAGAAACTAACCTGCTTAGCAAGAGCAGTAGCGACCATATTAGAAGTAGCAATCGAGAGAAACATGAACACATAACTCATGTAATCACAAACAACGGTAGCAGGACCTGCTCATGGAAAATTAAGATCAAGGATAAAGCATATTTAGCTATAAACTTGCATAATAGCTAAATTAATTGTATCACGTGATACAACTAGAACGAACGGCACACAAATATGTAACAAATTTATCATAAATTTACAAAAACAGGATTCAGTACCTAATGCAGCAAGTTCAATCGAGCTCCCTTGACCAATAACAGCTGTATCAATGAGACTCATTAGCGGTCCGCATATCCAAAGTCCCGTGGCTGGCCCAGTAAACTTGATAATTTCCTTCATCTGACCCCATATACTCTGGTCAGCCATTTCCTGCTTCTCAAACTCCCCCACCATTCCATCTTCACCTTCCTGTTCTCGAGAATTCTCTTCCACGAGATCTTCATTTTCAAGTGAAGTTTCGCGGCCATCATCAATGAGTTCTTGAGTCCTATTAACGCAAGAGGGCACGAACCAATTGCTACGCGTCCTCGAAGCTCTTGAAGGGAAAGCGGAAACGTCAAAGGAGGGTGCAAAAGTATAGAGAAGTCGGTAATTGGTCAGCAACTTAGTATAAGATTGAGGAGGTGGTGATGTACAACGATTCATTCGGAGAGAGTTTTGGAGAGAGCAAGTTTGAGGTAGGAGGAGTTTGGTTGTCATTTTCGTTTTTGTTTGGCGGTGGGGAAGGAGCGAAGCACCACAGAAGAGGCGAAGAATGGAGGAAGGGGGGAATGGAAGACAAGCGAAGGTGGGTTGAGAGGAGAGAAAATGGAGGGGATCGGAAAACTGAACAGAAAATATTATCTCCCATCTGTTTGGGTGGGTGAAAAAAAATAAAAAGAAAAGAAAATGGGTAAACGATTAAATAGTTAAATATTTTTAAATAAAATCTTTTAATAAGTAGTAACAAGTAAAATATCCTTACAATATATAAAGTATAATATCAAATTAAATATAATAATGAAAAAATTATATTAACGTTAATATCATTAAATAATTTAAAATCAAACTATTTCTTAAATATATCTTTTTAAGTTATTATATTTCAAAACACAATAACTTATACAAGAATATCTCATATTTTTTAGGATTGTGAGGTTTTAGTAAGCAATTAAAAAATAAATTAGATATTAAAATATATCTTAAATCTTATTCTTTTAAAAAAAGAAAGTTATAGTCATAATTTAAAATAAAATTGTATATTAAACTTAATTAGTTAAAATGAAAAAGTAATAAAAGAGTATGTGAGTAGATAAGGAAAAAGAGTTTTCTCTCCATGTGTGGAGAGAAAAGTTGAGGAGAACATGTGGTGGGACCCACATCCCATTTTCGCTTCAACTTTTCCTTCCTCCTACTTTTGCTCTCATATCCAAGCAAGAGAAAAGTCATTTCTTCCCTATTTTCTCCCCAAATTTTCTTTCCCCTCTCATTTCTCTCCATCTAAGCATAGGGTTAGTGACCATTTATACGTCTATCTAGAATGGGTTGACAGAAAATATTATACCTAAAAATAATTTACAGAATTTAAAAAGAATTTTAAAAATTTAAAATATTTTTTTATAAATTTTAAAATACTATATTTTTGTTTTGATTTACTTATATCGAAAAAGATTTCTCGAAATGCACTATATCGGGTTTGGATTAGCGGCAAGTACAAGCTGTTTTTTGGGGAATGATTCACTATTCATAGCATAAATAGAAAAAAAAATATTTTAACTTGCCAAGAGGACCTATTGCTGCTGGGGTGGAAACAAACCAGATGATCTATCAGAGGCCTGTGGCCTGACCTCTAAAAATCTGATACAGACCAGACTTTTACAAACACAAACTTAAACCTAGACCGCCTGTGTGGCCTGTTTATAAAATAGGGTCAGGCTCAGACCGCCTGATAGGCCTTTTAGGCCTGTTAGACGGCCTGGCCTGTTTTTTAATTTATTATATATAGTAAATACACGCTCAACCGCTTCGTTACTCTTTTGGACTTCTAGGTTTAGCAAAGCCCACAAATTCACAATCGTTCGTTCCAGCAACTAGCGCTTCTGCTTCTTGCGATAGTGTTCCAGCCTTCCAGGTTCCAGTGCTGCTGCCGGCAGCCAAAAATCGTTTGTACTATCGCTCTTGCCTCCTATCGCCAAGTCTTCCTAGTTCTAGTGCCATATCTGCTCTCTCTTGATGTTTGTCTCTGGTAGATTAGCTTGTTGACATTACTCCATTGTGTTCTGCTGTTGGTTTGGTTGCTGTCTTGCTGATTCGAAATTTGATCTCAAGTGTTCTTGATTCCAAATCTGAGTTTTTTTCGGATGATTCCATATTTTCTTTATTTCAAGTGTTCTTGAGTTAAAATGATTCTAGATCTTCATTTTTTCTTGCCTTCGCTTTTTTTCCAGCCTTCATTTTTTCCGGTTTAGTTGCTGTTATTTTTTCCTGCCTTCATTTTTTATATAATGATTAGTGGGTTTAATATAATGATTCCAGATCTTCGTTAAATTTTCCCAGAGGAATACAAAGGAGAGGTTGGAGTTGGTGAGGAACAGGAAAGCGATTTTGGGTTTAAGATTTGTAGTGCCTAAGTGGAAACAGAATGGGTGGCTCGTGATGCTCCAGTGAGGAGAGCGAGATCGTCCAGGTCGTCAGAGATCATGAAGGAGAGGTGGGGAAGAGGGATGATCTGTGATTTACAATTTTTTTTCAGGCGTGAACATGCCACAGGCCAGGACATACCGATAACAGACGCAGACTTAGATAAAAAAAATGGCCTACGCACAAGCCCCAGATCAGACCAGATTCAATACAAACAGGTCAGGTCTGTTTGGGGTGTAGTCTGACCTAACCTATTTTCACCCCTAATTGCTGGCAATTTTAACACCCCTTTTGCTTTAAGTGCGGCAATGGCCAATTTTTGTAAAAAAAATTTGTTTCATATTATATAAAACCTTTAGCATCATGGAAAATAACCATTAGAAATATGTAGAGATCGTGTGAAGGGATGTGATACACAGATAAAAAATTTTTGATGCATTTTTAATAATAATTACAATACGGCGGGCTCCTTCACTTTTCCCTAACTTTTAACTGTTTAAATTAATCACTCTAATATTTTATATTTTGATTATTAAGTCCCGCATTGTTAAAATACTCCTAAAATTAATGATTTTTGTCATGTAATACTTTTTTGTTTATAATTTTTACATGCTATTTAAAAAATAATGCTTAACATTCCACATGCATTTTTAAGTCTTTATAAAATAAAAGGCGTTTAGATTGATTAACAGTGATAGTATTTTTGTCACAAATATTTTTACGCCTAAGTAATGTTTATGATACTATAAGCATATTTGGAAAATGTGGATAGTTATTTTTGCACTTTAATCCTACTTTTTACTTTAAAATACATGATCAAATAAATATTCTAAATGCTTTTTAAGCGTTTTATATTTTATTTGCAATATTTGGAAAATACTTAAAATTACATATCAAATGCCAAGAGTTATTTTTCAAATGACATGGTATATAATAAAAATATAAAAATTTTTATTATAGTAGAAATCGTCAACCTTAATGATAATTTTAATGACACGAGTTGAGACTCAAAATATAAAACATTAATAGCATATGAGTTGAAAGTCAAAATATAAAAATATAAGGGTCTTTAATTTAAATTTTTAAAAAGTTAGGAAGATATGGAACTAACGGTTGTGTTTTTTAGCTTGAAAAGGTTTTTTGTTACTTTATCATAGATAATTGGAATGTGGGTCATAATAATGGTAATATTTTAGTAGTGTGACTTTTATACATGTTTGGGCCTCATTTGTGTAAGAAAAAAGCTATACTCTTAGCTTCGCTTGGGTGACCTCTGTGTCTTAAGCGATTCTCACCGGTGGTGGTGCCTCAGTCTCGGTACTGTTCTTGCTTTTGCTTTCTCCCACTTTGATTGGGAGGAGTGCTTGGTTTTGGAAAAATAGTAATGGACATTGGAGAGACTAGTGAACAGAGAATGATAGAGGAAGAGGAGTTGGAGGTTTTGGAATTCCAGTGGAAGACTGAAGATAGGGGTAACCTGGAAGAATATATTTTAGTGGGAAAGATTATTTCAAATACCAGTATAGGGGTTCGAGCTGTCAAGTATATTCTTTCTCCAGTCTGGAAAGTGGAAGGGAAGTTGGAGATAAAATCCATTGGGGTAAATACTTTCTCTTCTCTTTTGACAAAATGGAAGAAGCAAAGCGTATTTTAGATGATGGTCCTTGGATTGTTAGAAATAATATTCTTGCACTTCAGTATAGACCTCCTTTCACTTCTGATAGTGAGCTGGAATTTAACACTTGTACCATATGGGTACAATTCCATGATGTACCACCAGAAGGGATGTCAAAGATTAACATTAGAAGAATGGAAGAAAGGATTGGGAATGTTGTTGATTTGGAGGATCCAGACGAAAAGAGTGGACCAAAACGCAGTTTTGGAAGGGCTAAAGTGCAACTAGATATTAACAGGCCTTTGATAGTTGGCTTTAGTGTTCCTCGTCCAGGTAAAATGGAGAATGCAGGAGTTAAAGTTAAATATGAGAAGTTAGTTAAATATTGCTTTAACTGTGGAAGATTGGGTCATGATTGGAAGACTTGCGAGTTTCATGTGGAGGAAGAAGAGAAGAAAAGGAGAAAATATGATTCTTCAATATGTACACCTGCTGTTCATAATGTCAGGCGAGATACCAAATCGGAAATTTCTCCGGCCAAGAAGATGAGAAGTCAGGAAGGGCGAGGAAAGGACGTGCATGGGAAAGAGGTAAGCAATTATGGTGAGCACGTGAATCCAAGAGACTCTGTTGGGTTGGAAAAGAGTAACAAAGAAATAAAGAATTTTGATTCTTCCAAGATTGTGGGAGATGGAGAAATATCTGATGTGGATATGCAATTGGGTAAAAAGATAGTGGCTGGGGAAGAAGGGATAATTATTGAGGGAGAAAATAAAGTGTGTGAGAGTGGGGTCTCTTGTGGGCCTGATGGAAGAAATTATTTGTTGGCCCAAAACGTTAAAATAAATACACATGAAGTAGATGGGCTGACTTACTCGAAAGCTAATGTTGTTTTGGGAAGAAATATTTCTTATGGACCTAGTCATTGGATGAGAAGGCCCAGGTTCGAGTGGCCTGAAGGAAAAAAGAAAAGTGTAGTGTATGGAGTTAATGAACAGGGAGCCTCTTATTGTGTGGAATTACCGGAAGACGCCGAGGAAAATAACACGAATGAGAGAGCAATTATTTCCTTTGAAGAGTTAGGGATTGGAGAGCTTTCAAGCAAGTTAAATCAGGTAGCATTAAAGCGCGGAGCAAATGAAGAATGGGACTCTCCCATCGCTAAGAGAAATAAAAGCTCCAGGTTTGAATCTCCGAGCAAGGCAGCGGCTAGAATTCTGGAACAATCGGATGATGCGCTGGAGGAGGAAGTGGCGGATCAGGGGAATCAAGAGTTGCTTGCAGCAGGAGAAGAGTTTGTTTTTTCAGGCTCGTTACAGTTTGCAGCTGGAAGGATGGATGATAAGGGGCCGAAAAGGAAGAAGAAGAAGAAGAAAGCAAAGGTAAAGAGGGAACTTTTCAAACGTCAGTCCCTGAATTATAACTTATTATCTTGTGATGGGGATATTTCTGATGGAGGGCATGGTGGCTGGCCATTAACAGCCACCAAAGAACAATGATTTGCATCTTTTGGAATTGTCAAGGTTTAGGAACCACCTTGACAATTCGTCACTTAAGGTTCCTGTGTAGAAAGCATAAACCTGAGATAGTTTTTTTGGCGGAAACAAAAATGAAACGGGTAAAAATAGAAAGAGTGCAACGGAAGTTGGGTTTTCGGAAGGCTGCTTATGTTGATCCAATTGGGAGATCGGGTGGACTAGCCTGTTGGTGGAATGATGATATGCATATCTCGCTGGGTAAGCTTGATAGATTTTATATTCATATTGAGGGGGCAAGTCTCTTTGGGAAGGAGTTAGGAGCAATAACCTGTGTGTATGGGCCTACTGATGTTAGGCTAAAACAGGGGTGGTGGTCTGAGCTGAAAAGCTTAAAACCTATTGGTAACAGTCCTTGGTTGGTATTGGGTGATTTTAATGATATGCTTTATCATTCAGATAAGGAGGGAGGGAGAGTTGTTACAAACAGAGAGCTAGAGAGGTTTAGGAATTTCATTTATGAATGTGAAATGATGGAGTTGGATACCAAGGGGTGCAAGTTTACTTGGTCTAATAATAGGGATGGTGATGATTTTATCAGAGAACGCATTGATAGAGCTGTAGTAAATGTTAAGTGGAGGGAGAAATTTACTAAAGGACAATGTAATGTGTTAAATTCAATCGGATCAGATCATTGTCCTTTGCTTGTGGATTTTGAATTTTGTGATTTTCTAACCCCTAGATCCTTCAAATTTGACTTGAGGTGGCTGGCACATCCTAACTTTGAGGAGATAATAAAAAATAATTGGAAAGGAAATGGAAATGAAGTAGTTCTGGAGAATTTTGTGGAAAATTTACAAGAGTTAAGTGAAATACTTACTGATTGGCATAGAAAGGAGTTTGGAAATAATCAGAAGGCCATTAGTATTATGATGAAAAAGATTCAGGAATGTCTGGGAAAGGAGTGGAATGAAAACACAGCTCAAGAAATAGCTTCTTTAAAGAACAATCTAAATACACTATGGGAGCAAGAGGAGATTTATTGGGCCCAGAAGTCGAGGGTGCAATGGTTAAATTGTGGAGACAAAAATACTAGATTTTTTCATATGGCTACTGTTAAGAGAAGATGTCGGAATAGGATCACAAGATTAAGGAAAGAAGCTGAAGTGTGGGCTGAGGGAGAAGAAGAGATAGGGAAGTGTTTCGAGGAGTTCTATACCAACCTTTTTAACTATTCAGGCGAAAGAGATTTTAGTGGTGTCTTGGAATATATGGACAGGGTGGTTTCTGAACAGGAGAATGATATGTTAATGGCCTGTGTTTCTGATGAGGAAGTGAAGAAAGCTGTATTTGATCTTGGGGGATCAAAAGCCCCAGGCCCTGATGGATTTACCGGGAATTTTTATCAGAAGGAGTGGCATATTGTGGGCAATCAGGTTTGTTCTCTCATCAAAAAATTTTTTACTGATGGATTTAGTTTGCAAAATATTAATTCCACTGATTTGGTGCTTATTCCAAAAGTGGATTGTCCAGAGTCTGTCAATGATTACCGTCCCATTAGTCTATGTAATTTTTTGTATAAAGTCTTCTCAAAAGTTATTGCAAATAGACTTAAACCTCTGTTGGGAAGTCTAATTTCTGAGAGCCAGAGAGCCTTTGTCCCAGGAAGACTTATCCAAGATAATATTGTTATAGTTCATGAGGCTTTTCACCACTTGAAAACAAAGAAAAATATTTCTGAGCTTGCTTTGAAGCTAGATATGAATAAAGCCTTTGACATAATAGTTTCACCACTTTTTAATGGCTGTTTTATTAAAAGTTGGTTTTAGCAAGGAGTGGGTGAAGCGGATCTACTGGTGTTTGTCATCAGTGAACTTTTCTGTAATGCTCTCTGGCAAAAGGGTGTCTACGGTGATTCCTAAGAGGGGTTTAAGGCAGGATTGCAGCTGTGGACACTCCTGGGAATTATTTGGGACTTCCTACAACGTGGGGGAGATCAAAAGTTCAGGCAGTGAACTTTGTTATTGAGAAAGTCAAGAGAAGAGTGCAGAGTTGGCAAAGGAACTTCCTTTCTGAGCCTGGGAGAGAGGCAAGGATTTCTCTTAATGAATTCTGGGAAATTACTCCAAGGATACGGGGTGGAGGGATTACTGAATCAGTCCAAAGTTCAGATGAGAGGAGTATTAATAGGTGGCACCCTCCGATAGGTAATTCTCTTAAAATAAATGTTGATGGGGCCTATGTAAAAGAGAGTGGAAGGGCTGCAATTGCTTTCATTATTAGAGATTCTAATGGGGGGGTTCTAGATGGTGTTAGTAAGTTGGTGTGGTCAGAGTCTCCGTTTATGACGGAATGTATGGCTCTGCAGGAAGCAGTTATGTATGCAATAGAT
>JANTPZ010002248.1:0-16742 GCA_025593235.1 Vachellia pachyceras
GTGAGGGACGGATCGCCTCTGAGACATAACCAATTGCCTCCTGTCTTCACCTTCATATAGAGTTGCCCTCAATTGACACGAGTTTTGCCCAATGTCTCAAGCCAAGCAATACCCAACACCAAGTCGATGTTAGAAAGATGGAAAGGGTAAAAATGTTGTCTGATGCTTAGGCCATGTACAAACAGCTCCAAATCCTTGCAAACTCCTCGTGACTGCACCCGTTGCCCGTCCCCCACAGTCACCGGATATGGATGAGTGAAAGCCCGCTTAATTCCAAGCTCTGCCACTACCTCTTCTGCTATGAAATTATGGGTGGCCCTGCTGTTAATCAAGATCACCACCGGCATGCCGTATAACTCCCCTTTTACCTTCATGGTCTTGTGGCCGGAAAAACCCCTCACCGTCGACAGTGACAGCTCCATAGATGCCACCACCTTCTCCTCCTCATCCTCCTCTAGCTTGGCGAAATTCCTATCATCAATTTCATCTTCCTCAGTGTCCTCAACAATAATAATTTGCAATGACTTCCCCTTGCATTTATGATTGGGCTTGTATTTCTCATCACATTTAAAGCATAATCCCAACTCCCTCCTCCGGTTAATCTCAGCCTTTGAAAAATGGTGAGACCCACGGGTGCTGTTGCTACCCTCGCCAGGTGAAGACAATTTGGAACTAACGGTTTTGGGTTCCATTCGTTTCGCCCCATCGGCTGGTTTGTTCTCTGGTACCCCAGAGAACTTTGGGTCCAAGGTTTTCGTATTGGGCCATTGAATTTGGGCCCCAAACTTACTGTGTCTAGCTTTCTTCTCCTCTATCTTTTGCAAAGTCAACTTCCTCCCTTCCACCTGGTAGGCCATATCCATTAACTCCTTGAGTGATTTGGGCTTCATCAACCGAACATCAGCCTTCACCTCTCCCTTGAGCCCATTGAGAAACATGCCCATAAGCGATTCCTCAGGTACACCGGGTAAGGTCATCGACAGCAGCTCAAACTACTCGCGAAATTCCATGATTGACGTTGATTGCCTCAATCCCGCAATGCGTTTATAATTATCACCATCCTGATGGCAGTGGAATCTCTCAACTGCGGCTTTCTTCGGTGTCCTCCAATCCTTAATGGGGGAGTGAACTTCCGTCCATTGGTACCAACTCACCGCTCTTCCTTCTAACCCAACCACCGCTGCATCAAGCTTCTCCACTTCGGACACTCCACTAACCAAAAAATACCTTTCCATTCTACAGGTCCATCCTAAGGGGTCATCACAATTGAAGAGCGGCATTTCCAGTTTTCTATATTTCTGGTCGTCTCCCTCCCTTCCTCTACCAGTCTCTGCTTCTATCTCATTATGCCTACCGCCCCCACCGCTGCCTGCGACTAGGGGAATAGTTTCTGGTCCATGTCCCTCCCCGGTTTTGGGTTCCTCTCGGTGCTCGAGAATAGGTGGGCCGCCGCCCACAGAACTTGATAGGTCCTGTAACAGAGCCAGTATCGTGGCGCTCTATTACTGTAGTTGCACTAAAGCCTTCTGCATGGCAGCTCGCTCGTCTCTCACTTTTGCATTGGTCCGCTGCTAGTCTACACTTGTCCTCTGGAGCTCCCCCACTGTCCGTTCCAACACGTCTAGTCGTCCTTCCATTCGCGTATTCACCATGCCCCATGGACAACGGCCCTGATACCAAGTATGATGGAGCCTAAGGATCCTGGAGTATTATTAGCCGTTAAAGAAGCCAGCCAATACAAGCTCCCTTATGATAAGGAGGAGAATCACAAAACTAGCTGACAATGAGTGATCCTAGGAAATATAGAAGAAGCAAACAGTAATGGAAATAACTCCCTGCTTTCGAGAGGCCAGAGTCTTTCCCTCACTGCAGACATGTTGCCAGGTCCATCAGATGGTAAGTCTTTCCCTTACTCATGAGGGATTTACTCTTGTTCAAAAAGGAATCCTTGAGTTAAAAAATTAGATTCCTAAGAGAAATGAAAATGTTACTTCTAACCTAGTTATATACTCAGAAAATATGCCTAAGGGATTCAAAAAAAGAGATGGAAAATCGAGAAAGAGATGTTAGAAAGGATGGGAAGAGAAGAATTGACAAAGAAGAAGAAATGTCATACCAAAGGTATTGAGTTTTAATTTTTATATAAGTTAAAAAAAGAATTACTCTCATTTTATATTTGTATTGATTTTATATTTGACATATTTTTATTGATTTATTATAGGACTCTCAAGAAGCTTCATCGTCAGGTCCTCTAGGGCAAAAAAGAAAAAGGATTAACAAAAAGAATGATACACAATCTCAAGTTTCATCGACTTCATACTTAGAAGCATCAACACAACCTACACAAACACAAATTCAACAGTTTCATTCTCAGCACCTACACATATTTTTCCACCCTCCACAGCACAACCATCATCATTTACAAGTTTATTGATGGTATAAATCAATCAATTGCTTACTCCTAAATGTTACATATGAAAATCTTATTTTGATAACATATACATTGCATTTATGAATGTAGGCACAAGGAAATGAGATTCTATCACTCGAAGCCATAGATCTTATGACAATTGGTACACAAGGTAATGAATTGAAAAGTATATTTATTAATTTCAATGATATCATCAACAATTTTGGACTTATATGGATTATTTTACAAATTTGATATACTACATTGTAAACTAAGTACAAATTCTTTTTTAATACAGGAAAGTAAAATACATGGTGGATTCTTTTTGATTTTTGAGGATTGTTCTTCAGTTTGCTTGTTTTGCTTGCACAGATCAAAGGATGGTGCTTGCTTTACTTCAGGCCTCTGCATAATTCATCTTTGTTGGCATCAATATAATAGGCTCCCTGTTCTTGTTAGAGCAGATATTTCCACTCCAGAGGTCTCCATGCAGCAAGCATGGTTCTGTTGCCACGTGTATAAGCCAAGCACTCCAGAGGGCTCCCTTTAAGTGCTCTTGCCAAGCCAAGTATATATCGATCCATTGGCTTTGCAATATATAGAAACATGAACAATCAGGGTATAGGGTTTGAAAAAATGGAGCATGTTGAAAGGAACAAGTCAAGGGGTTTGGTTGTATGATTAAAGGGGCTTTCAGGGTACTTGCAAGGCAGTACCTCTTTTTGGAGTTTTTCTATAAATCTAAAATGACTTCATTTCACCTTGCTTTGATGTCTCTGTTATGTTACATCATTTTCTAGTCCACTGGATACATACATACACCAAACTCCGATCCTTCAGCAAACTTCTTTCCTTTGTCCCTTCAATAACCCACAACTTTAGATGATTTCCACAACAATTAACACCAACAATACACCCATCTCCGCAACAAATAAGTGATTAGGCAACAGAAATCACTCGACAAAATTTCACAACAATTTGACAACAACAAGGTTCAAAATTCCATGCAATAATCCAAGCATTTATTATCAAGCCATCTTGGAGCATAAGTGCATAAGTAGTCAAAGCTCATAGTTTTACAATTAAAGGCCAAACGCATAGACATAAGGAAACTTGCTGGGACTCCTTGGCTCTAATCTATTTTCACATTTTTCCATGGCAATTCGATCTGGAAAAAAGGGATCACAAAGTCAATTTTCAATTTAGAAGCAACTTAACCTCATGACCTACACAATGAAAATGATGTGTTTATTCCAACAACAAAGAGTAGTGTTTGGATAACTTGCGCCTTTTCCTCCTGCAAGAAAATGTAGTCTTGATTTTCTTTATTTTTCTCTTTTAATTTTTGGCTGAAAACATTTTCAATCACATGGTTGGATTTTTCTATCAATATAATCTCAAACTACACCTAAACATTGTTGCTTCTGTAAATTTTATCAGTTTTGCCTCCTCCCATCTGTGGAACAAGAGCAGAAGGAATGAGCACAGTTGTACCAAGCATCACGAGATAATGTTGAAAACCAAGGATTATGGCCTCAGCTGCACCACAATGTCCCCATTTTTTGTTAAATGTAATGAAGTAAAACATAAGCAAATATTTAGAGCAAAATTTTGAAGATTCAACATTCACCAAAATAATGGAGAATCGCAAATATTTTGCCAAAAATCTGAATCACTTGAAACTTAAAGTCTAGGTAACATTATTCAATTACTAGCTCTGAAAGCATGGCTTCAGTGGTGTCACAAAATTTCCAAAGATTTTGAGAACTTGAACAATATAAGGCAAAAAAAAAAGAAATTGTTAAACGGAAAGATGTTTTTGAAACTTTTATAGCAAGAGTCAAATTAAATAACAAATGGATTCTCTAATAGGTATGTAATCTAAATGGTTGACATTATTCCTTTAAGCTTTGAGAAGCCAGGAGGTATTTCCAAGCCGGGAAGAATCCCTGTATTAATTTGAAAAATGAGTGGTGAATTAAATGGTCCAGAGATTTGGAAATGAGAAGCTGTTTTTCCAATAAATTCATTTTATTCCCCATACATGCGTTGCTTGCGGTGCTAGACATAAAACTATGGCAGGCCTAAAATGGAGCTCCCTCGAAAAGAACAGCTTTGCTTTAAGGAGGAATCGCATAAAATATCTGGAATATGCAAGGAAAAAGAATTTACAGAAAGTAGCAAGAAGACGCAGGAGCTGTGAGTGTGAGGAGTAAAGGAGATTTCAAAGCTAGGAGAAACGATAAAGGGCGGAACAGGAAGAGAAGAAGGGCGCTTTCTATGGAGAATGGAGCTTCTTTCTCTTGGTGGTAGGAAACAGAAAGAAAAATAGAGGATCACCAAAACCCACAAACACATAATGCATCTATGTTTTGCTCTAAGCTTCACACGAAAGATGAAATAAGAAGCTAGACCAGAGAAAAGAACTTGAGTGGAGCTGGAACGAACCTGAGAGGCTGGGGTGAGTGGGAGCCAGAATAAGGATGACGAGTGGAGCTGAGCGGGAAAGGTGAAAGGCTGAACCAGAGCTTTTCGAGCGGGAAAGGTAATGGCTAGGAGAAAAAGAGAATAACGGCCGATATCACACCTAGAAATGGACTATGGTGATGAAGAAGAGATATTAGTGAAGCAGTGCGCTTCTTGGATGGAGAGGGGATGCTACGCGAATGGATTAGCACTGAAACCGGATCCGTGTTTACCTAAATCCGTTTGCTTTGTCAAATGTGCATCATTTTAACAATATTATGTGTATTTTTACTCCTTTTAAAATTTTATGGTGCCAGACGCCCCTCGAAAAAAACTTAATTATTAAAATTGCATCTTAACCCTACTGTTATTGAACACTCAAAGCAAATAAGTTAACAATTGAGTTTGCAGCTATATACTTGATAGATTTTCTGAAATAAGATTCAACTTCTAAACATTTTGCGACAAAATCCTTTCTAAAGAGCTTTTTTTTTTTTTAGAATTTGTGTGTTAAAATAAAAGTGAATAAATCCTAATGTTTTGCCAATCCTAATTAAAATAACATTTATATTTTACATTCAATGTTTAAAATCAAAATTATAAACTAAACATTGCTATTCTACTTCTGCCTTCATATTTGCCATATTTTTCTTACGCTGATCGCATGCTTAAACCTGAACACCCAGAAGCTATTACACCACCTCCAATCACACTGCATAAAAAATTTTCAACCAAATGATCAATAAAAATTATTATTAGCTGCCTACAAACTCTTACAAAATAGATATTATATTATTGTCCTCTGGAGGTATAGTCAGCAGCAATATTATATAAACATTTTTTTAATGTGAAACTCAGGTTGACCAAGTGTTAGTACTGGCAGTCATATTTGAATGAGGCTCCAAACTCGAGCTCGGCATTAACGTGTTTATGTGCGTGCTCAAATTGACCATCATAAAAAACCGTTCTTTTAATGTGAAACTCAGGCCCCATTACTCTGTATATTCATTTCACAAGTGTTTTACCAGGGAAAGAGCCATTACTTCTGTTGTCAACCAAATATGAATGTAATGGGTTTCATCTATAGTTTACAGCATTGCAATCAAATATTACAATAGTACGATTGAAATACCTTTGGAAACACATCTAGGCCTCCGAAAACCGTAGAAGGTTATCTAAATCGGAAGGATTCTTATCCTTGAAATATTTTTCTTGAGACAAAGTAGCAAACAATTCCAAATGAAATAATCAGGAATAACGCCCTAATCTATCATTTCTATAAGGAGGGGCAAGGCTTTCTGAAGCTCCCCGTTTTTACAGAAGACATCAATCAGAGGAACATAAGTTTCTCTCTCTGGCACAAATCCTCTTGTAACAATGTCTTCCATGAACTTCAGGGCAGCTTCTCCCTGTCTGCAAAACCCAGTGATGATAGCATTGAATGTGGATGGTACCGGAAAGCAATTATTAGCAATCCTTTCATTAACTCGATTAATTCGCGTGCATGATCTTCTTGGGAAAATCCATGAACAAGGCAGTCGAAGACGAGAATACTTGGAATCCCACCTTCTCTAATCATTTGGTCATAGGCCTTCTTTGCATCCTCAATAGCCCTCTCCTTGCAGCATTTAAAAATCTCCAAGCTCCTATTAACAGCTCTAGGAAACAGCTTTCCCATCATTCTCAAAAGTTCAAACGCCTCAATTAAACGATTCTGCTTAAATAGACCATATATTATACTATTAGAAGGACTGATACGCCCCCTAGAGCCCTCTTTGTTGTCTTCCATTAGTTCCGAAATCATGATAACATCTTCAAATCTTCCTTCTGAACACAACCCTCTAATCACTGTGTCGAAAGTGAAGAAGTTCTATTCTAACCCATCTGTTTTCATATCATTGAAAAGATTGAAAGCTAAATCTAACATCCTAGATTCGCAAAAACCAGAAATCGGAATATTATAGGTGTATATATTTGGAAGGATACCTTTATTCTCCATCTGCTTCAAGAAATGAAGCCCAACTTTTGGTTTCCCACCTTGCAAAAGCTCTTTATTAGAGTGTTATAAGCCACTACATCCACTGGACCTCCAATGCTCTTAACTCTCTCTAAAACCTCAACAGTCTCTGTCACACGCCCTACATTGCACAGAATTTCCACAACATTGTAACAACATCAGGCACAAAACCCATACCACAGCTCTTCTCTTGAAGCACCAGAGCTTGAACTAGATTCTCTTCTTCACAATACCCAGAAATTAGTATGTAATATGTTACATTGGGCTCCTCCATTTCATTCATCAAGCTTCTAGCTCTCCCAACTTTCCCATTCCTGCAAAGCACATAAAGTGTAGTAAATCACGGTGTTTGCTGTTTGACATAATTCCCCGAGACCTCATCAAATGCGATAGCTTAAAACTATTGGTGAAGCAAAGCCCTTCATTAAAACTCCGAAAAGTATAATTATCACCTTCACCACTTCCCCTCATGTTCTTCCGATAAAACTCCCTAGCTATGTCAATATCCTCCTTGACGAGAACATCCAATATTGAATTGAAAATCTTCAATAATGGCTTGCTATGGAACCTATAAACCAAATCAACGACTTCAATGAGCTGCCGAGTCATCCTTGCGCGCCCGAGGCCATGAATGATGGTGATGAATATATCGCCGGCAGGGGGAGAACCAAGTGAGTGAAGCATTTCATCGAGCAGTTGCTTGACGGTGTTGAAACGGCGGAAAGTGCAGAGCTTATGAACCAGCGCACGGCATGTGGATTGCGAGTGGGTGAAGTGAGGGAGTGTAGCAGCCCATTTGAAAGTTCGGAAAGCCTGGGAGGCTTATTTTTGCTCCAGGATAAGATGAGAAACATTTTCATGGGTAGGAACAGGGGAAGAAGACGAAGACGAAGACGATGAAAAGGAGAGGGAATTATTCCAATGGAAGATGAGAAGAAACCTGCGATTCGGGGGGTGCATGGCGAGTTACGCAGAAGTTGCGCATCGGATAGAGAGGCGTTGCTTCTGTGCGTTTCGTTGAATTTATCTCCTTCTGAGAGACTAGACACACTCCTTTATTGTCTCAAGTTCTGGACTCCTAAAATGCTTCCCAACCCCCGTGCCCCGTGGGGAATAAAACTCACCCAACAACTGCCTCATCCATCCTCAAAAGCTACAAGACAAAGTTGGCTACCCCTGATAATCCCCTTTCTTTCACTCTCTCAACCAGCTCAGTACTAAGCTCTTTATGGGACTTTCTATCATAAATCTCTTCCCATCTATATATATATATATATATATCTATCTCGCGCGCGCACACACTGATTGAGTCCTAAGCCATGAAGTAGCGTTAAGTAGTTGGGTCTCATCACACACACACACAAACATTTATTTCAGCATCCTCTTTAGTAACACAGTCCTGAACAATTACAAAAAGGATAAAGAACCATAAATTCAAAACATTTTTGTTTATACAAGGAGTACAAATCATTAGCAAAAGATCAATTCCAACAATCATAGTTAAATCTCTGGCTTCACCGTAGTATATAAAATTTGTAATCTGTAAACCCTTTTTACCGGACATCTTTCAAAATTGTATTCAAAGTTTTACTTTTAATAGGGCAAACTTAATAGTTGCACCAAGATAACTCCAAAGTAGCAGAAATTCTCCTCTTTTTAGAGTTACGCAACTTACATAGAAGTGTTGTGCTTTATCCGTTATATCCATAAAATACTGTGATATAAGAACTCATGGTGCATGATCAGTTTGGTATGAAGCATGAAATACTGCATTTAAAATGCTATCCTGTTTTGGAACTTTTGCTTGGGTATTAACTTGTAGACATCAGAGTAGAGAGGAAAGAAGAGAACAAGGCAGAAACAATTAAAATGCTTGCGTTCTCAAACTCTCTTCATGAACACGTTAATTGAAATCTTGAGAAAATTCCGGCAAAACTTTCATCGAGCATGAAAAAGAACAAGCCGTCATATAAATGAAGCTCTTTTACTTTCAATGCTGCAGACAGATTTGGTGCAACAGTAATGGCTTCAAAATGACATCATTTAATTTCAACAACGCCACAACACAGCCACTCTTCCCTTCACCTCCATTCCTATAATCAAATCCAAACCCGTGTAATGCAACTGACGGAGCAATGACAAAATAATATGAAGATCCGATATGCCCAAAAAACTGACGGGGCCCGTGTATGTCCAGGGATTGAACAATAACAAGATTTTACAGGTGAAGATCCAACGGAGCAAAAGGGCGCTAAGGAAGATCAGAAATAATAGAAAAGAAAGAAAAACATTATCCACGAGCAAAGAGGCCAAGCTAAGGAAGATACGATGCCGACACCAGTGAACTTGCGGATTGAAATGTTTTATTCCTAATATATGTTAAGTATTTTAATGATATATCTCAAACCACATGTTCAATTGATTTTAAACTTATCTCATTTAAAAGTAGACTCAAATGGTTTTTCAATAATAAATCATTAGTTAAATTTACAGTTCAAACTAAGAAGTTACAGCATTTTGAACTTTGATGTTAGACTTTCTAAACAGTTTATTTTATATGTCAAGAGGGGGCTATGCTATAGGTCAAGAAAAGATTTGTTTCCATAACTAAATCCTAAGGCTCTTTCAGACATAATGATAGAAATTACACAAGCCCTAAAAGGTTCAAAAGCAATGGCCTTTAACATAGTAGAAAAATGTTGAACGGATTCTCTCAATTCAAGTAGAAAAATGAACCTTTTTGAACAAATTTTAGCTGTTCATTCGATTTGAAGGTTCCAAATTTGATTTATCTTCAACAATAAGTAGCTATCTTCATAGATTCAGACCATTCAGATAAACTCAATGACTAAGATTTGCTCAAAATGACCACATTTTTCTGCCTAAAATTGAGAGAGATCCAAGTTAAATTCAAGAGGAGCCACGTCTTCGATGGATCGCTCCTCTTAGAATGCAAAGCCGGATGCGTCTGCTGAGTGCTTCCAATTTTTCAAATTTATCAGTTTTTGGTGCTTTTGGATATGTACTATCACCTTTCTTTTTCTTTTTCTTCTTCTCCTTCCCCTCTTTCTTATTCTCTTTCTTTTCGATCTCTTCATTTTCTTCAGTAACATCTGAACATTTCTCTTTCATGCTTCGCAATGGCGTAGCAAACACATCCACAATATTCTGGCAGTCAAAAAGCACATGAAACCAGACTTGTCAATAGGTGAATTAGATATGACACAACATGTAAATTCAATTTTAAATATCGTATCATAGTTGAAACGAGTGTTGGATTCACAAGCTTAGAAAATAGACCTGAAAGATTAGCTCAAATGCAATTGTTTGCGGCATTTTGATCCTCACATAAAAGGAGACCACAACTGATAGAGTACTGGGAGCGGTTTTCATGATTTATTGATCTATTTTAATTATGAGGTAGTGGGTCAGTTATGGAGTGTTATGGAGTCAGTTAGAGAGAAATAAGGGGATCATGGGTTGTTCACTAGGTTAGTCAGGGGTAGTTAGTTAGAGTCAATCGTATATTTTCCTCTTTATGCTAGGTTGTATTCAAGTTGGAAACAAATGAATGAATGAAGAAATATTTTATCTGAGTATTGGAGATTCTCCATTCCTTTGGGCTTCTTTTATCTCTCAATTGTGAGATGCTTACATTTGAGAGAAACTAGAAGAGACTGATGAGTACCTAGATGCTGGACCTCATCAACAACACAATCATCGTAATTGCATTTCACCGATGTTCAAGTAAAAGCAAATGGATCACATATGAATACCACATGAATCATATGACAGGTAGAATCGTTAATATCCACCATTTTACTGAGTTAACTGGTACATTTTTACTATAATCATTGGTGATTTTATATGTTGTCTTACACCACATCTTTTAAACCACTAGTATGCTTTTAACTATGAACAAACAGTGAGATACAACACCAATAAGAGTTATTTGATGTCTTCACACGAAGGGATCCTAGATTAAATTTTTGCAAGTATTAGAGAGAGAGAGAGAGAGAGAGAGACCTGAGAGCAACTATTGTTAGCACTGAAATCTGGATAAGATTCTCCATCACTGCCCCCTAAAGATGAACATCTGCCCCAACTTTCTCTGTTTGAGCTAGTAAATGAGCAACATTCTTCAGTCGGACCATTTAGATTATCCTGTAGCAAATGTCCAGTGATGCAATGTATCAACTCTCATCGCACAGTTGCATGTTCACAAGACATTGTCAAGGGAACATAATAAACTAAGTTACTACGAACATGGAAGATTTCAGAGTAAGAGAACACCCATAAAAGTGTAATGAAGTAAATATCCTCATGCCCGTAACATGATCTGTTTGTAGCTGTAGCCAAGCACCATATGGTGAGAACCATACAATACAGGTACTATTATATTCAAGCTGTACCCGTATCAGGTTCGAACAGGTTGGTATTGGTACTCCGGCATACTTAAAAAAGTATCGTGTTTTTTCCTAAAACAAATTGGTTATGTATTGGATAGATTGAGAGTGTGCCTACAGCCTCAAAATTCTGAATTCAATGATATAAAATTTTTACCAAAAGAATTAATATACATGAAGTTGCATGCACAACTTTTACCTCACATGTTTTTAACTTTAAAAAAAATATATAGGAACTTTGAGAATGCATTAGGAAACATTATATTTTTGGTTGATTATATATAATGGCGTTTTAAACCACGTTTGGAAGCATTATATTTTTTGTTGATTATATATGTTTTTAACTTCTTCACCGCATTCCCAAACGGATCCAATATGCTTTTTTTGGGCCATATATATAGCAGGTTTAATATTTATTTATTTTTCCTATTTCCATTGTATATTTTCTAGGGAGATTTACTGTTTGGTCCCACATAAGGGACTTATTTATCAAATGGTCCCAAATTTTAAAATATTTAAAAAATGGTCCATTGACAACAGCAGCACATGGTGTTGTCAGGAGTTGTCAAGTGACAACACCATGTGCTGTATTGACAACACCCTGTGTTGTCAATGGACCATTTTTAAATATTTTAAAATTTGGGACCATCTGCTAAATATCTTCACTATGTGGGATCAAACAGTAAATCTCCCTATTTTCTATATAACTTTATACAAAAACAATAAAGCCCATATTAGGTTGTGTTAGGCACTCGACAGCCAATGTAAAACTCTATCGAGTCATTTATAACATGAATGAATGAAGAAATTGTGCTGTATAACTTTATATTTGGAAACAATTGCCTTATTCCATACCCATGCCCATGTCAGGTATGAAAATAGTTCCAATACTTGTGCAACAATAGAATTGATGCGTAAATGCAGGAATTAGCAATCAGTAGTATTATTGTAACTGAAGCTACAAATTTTCTGATTAAAAGATGGTATTTGAGGGATCACCTGTACATGTGAAAGCTCATCTTGTCCAACTTCATTGTCATGCAAAGTATCCTAGCAGTACAAATTATAAGTCAGCCTAATAGTATAGTCAATGGAGCAAATGACATAAAGAAAAGGAAAGAAGGATACTTCAACATTTGTCTCTGTTTCAACTTCAGAAAGAAGTTCATTAACAGATGTTATGGTTGAAATGCATGGAGGAGCAGACGAAGAACTTGCCACACTGCTAGCAGCAGATCTCAGGGTAGAAATGATCTCATACAGTATGCTCTAGCAATCAAGAAAAAAGAAATTGAAACATGATATTATCAAAATAAAAAGCCAGAATCGTAGCAACACAAGGCTCTTTTACAGTGGTCCCACTGTGTGAACAATAATGAATGTCAATCAAATCAGACAAAGGTATGATGACCTTTTCGCTGCGGGAAGGTGGGGGGGATGGATAAGGTAAGATGATTTTGTAATTTATTATTAAGGATATTCAAGTCAAAAAAATTATCATACTCCTGCTGCATTTGCTTAAATGGAGAGGCTTTAATTTCGAACTGCCTTCCCAAAACAGAAAAATTATTCTATAGTAACTTAAATAACATTTCATGAATTTGGCCAAACAGAACAGAAAACTGAGCGTAAAAATACTTTTCATAAAATAGGCAGTTTTCTTTCCTTCTTCACATCCAGGCTAAACAAGCTTTAACTTGTGTAGCTCCATTAGTCCATTGCATTTGTCATTCCTCTTAGTGAAGGTGGGAATGCTGAAGAAAGACTTGTGTTTATAAATTGGCTAATATTTGATTTATAATTTTATTCACTAGAAAAGGGAAAAAAAGAAGTTATTAAGAGAAGAGCAATATAAAAATCCATGGACAGAAGTCCTCCCAAAAACAAAGGAATAAAAGATTGAGCACTTGGTTAATGTTTGATCCTATGTGCAAAGCTGAAGTTAATGAACTGAATCAATTTATTGTATAAGCAAGAATTTCTTACTTCTTAAAAGTGACCTTTACCTTTGGCAAACTTATACTTTTAAAAACCAAACATGCACATAGAATTCTACAATCTACTTGATGCGCTCGAGAATCTACCTTATTGCCACCAGAGCCAATGTTTAAATCCCCAAGATCATAATATTTCTCCAGTTCACTTCGGAGACTGGGAACTTGAGGTGGGCTGAGAACTTTGCAGAAGAAACTGGACACTGAATCATAGAAGGACTGTGGTCGAGAAGAGTTGTGATCACCATTAAATTTAATCACATTTTTATCCCCCTACAGAAAACTTGTTTAGATATTTTTTTTCACAATCGAAGTGAGAAAAAGAACAAACTTCTTCAAAGATATTTCAAAGGGACAAAATAATACCGCATAGGATTTGAAGATAAGATCAGAGTGATGGGGCTTAATGAACCTGTCATCACTAGCATGTCCAATTAAAACAGGAACGGACGTCTTGGGTGCAACCTGCAAGTTTTAAACACTTTGATATGAAAAATACATGGAAATGACATGATTCTACTTCACTGAAAGATTCATTAGAAAACATACAAAAATTCAGTGTTCATTTCTAAAAACAAATGTAGGCAAGTAGCAAAGTTTCCATCATTGTTTTTACTATCTAAAAAGCAAGAGAAAAAGGAAAGAAAAGAAAATTGCAATTTACAAACCAGCAAACAGTTGAGGTCCATAATATCGAACTTTGCCTTCTTCTCAATCACCCGCCGCATGTACTGTACCGCCATTTTAACCTAATATCCAGGCAATATCAGGACTATTACAAAATTCAATAAACAAAATAAGGAGGGATACTTCAAGGAATATGAAGTTCTGAGAAAAGAAATAGGATGAAAGACTTTATATGCTAACCATATTAAGCAACTAACCCAGTCCATTTAATTAGAAGGCATAATTGAAAGGTAAGTCATATTAAAGAAACAAATATTAAAGAGACAAATAAAGCTGAGAAAATCGTACAGATACATATAAATTTGTAACATCAAAGACAATAGAAAAAGGTCCATTTTAAATATTTTTCCATGGAAAAATTCCTTAAATAATTGTTAGATTGAAATATCAGTACTAGCAGTGCGTAAACAATCCTTAAAAATTCCACGTACATGGAAAGTCAGCCAGCAAATAACATAGGTATTTGTTACCCTAAAAGGTAAATGGAGAAAAGCAGGAGATCTTCTGTGGCTTTCAATCAATAAGACACATTTCGGTTGGGGTATTCAATTCACTTAGTCATTTCGAATGTCTGTTTGAAGAAGAGATATTTAGATATATCCTCACATAATAATCCCAAGTAATAGAATCCAGCCAAAGAAGAAATAAAATCCCCAATTTTCATGAATAAAAAATCCCCAAATGAAAATGAATCCGAAATTAATTAGAAAACCCAGGTGCTCAAAAAAAAAACTAATGAACATCAGTTACTTGCAATGCAAGTATACATGGAATTTTCTACAGTCTATGACATACTTCTAACTTCCACATGGATATTAAACTAAAATAAAAGCCTAAAGATCACTTAAAAAAAGATATAGTGAAATAGGTCCACAAATGAGTAAATGTAAAGCTGGGAGTCAGATATGCTTGGTACTGAGCAGTAAAAGAGAATAAGATAACATATTCCAAAAAAGAACTAGAAACTACTAGCAGAGGCAAAGAAAGCATACATTTTACAGCTAATCAGTAATGGATAAAGTTATATCAATGAAAGAATTGAGCAACACATAATTAAAGCCATCTCAACATATATGTGCCGCTGGCAAATATATAATTGAGGTTCATAATAATGGGGGTGTTTGGGAAAGCTTCTAAACACCCCAAAAGCACGTTCAACAGTATTTTATCGTAAAACGAGATACTCTTCTTCACACATTTACCTCGTAACTGGTAAAAACACTTCTCTACCGCTTTCCCAAAAGGGCCCAACATGGCATTTTTTAATGAACCATTCATAGTTCCTCTTTAAGCATTTACTTAAAGGCATGCATAGGATATGCATAAGGGCTTAAGGAAAAAGGGAGATTACAGTGAACTTTGGAAGGCGGATCTTGTAGACATCCACGAGCTCCATCATAAGATCATATAAGTTTGAAAAGGCACTATCCAACACCATTCCAGAAATGGAATGGTCTTCGGCTCCAAAAAGAAGGCTGCATTATACCGAAGTAAAAAGATAGTCATATAAGAAATATTATTTATGACTTATGGGAGGCCCATAAATGCATACATATATGTAGAGGAGTGGATAAACTTTTATTCCCAATATAAAGTTTCTTCAAGTTTAAAACCATTTTGAACCATGAAAATATGCCAAGTCACTTATCCTCTTTCAGTTTTTTCAATGAGAATGCATAAATCTGTTTATCTGCACAACTGTACACACGCACACACATCATAAAATTTTGATGGTAACTGAAGGGAATTTTTAGAACTAACACACTGAATTCCTTTTATCTGGAAAAAGAAGTGAATAAAGTACCAAAATAGGAGACAACTGTACAAAAATAAACAAAACAATTATACAAGTTAAGTCAAATATTTAATACCTGGTAACAGCGCCCATGGATCTTCCCCAGAGACCTATACGTGATATTTGTTTGTTGCTTCTTAAATGAGACACCACTACCTTGAGATCATCTTTCTAGCACAGAAAGGAAACAAGGAAATAAAATTTTACTAGCTTCATAAGATTTTAAGAACCAAAGAGAATGTTACTTACAAAATTTTAAAATTCAACAATGAACACATAAATATATCAGCACATTAGTCCCTCCGCCAAGAGCAAATTGAGTAAATGAATTTTTTTTTGAAAAAAAGAAAGCCTCATATTTATGTATTTATATTTATAAGAGTAGTATGTAAAAGCGTGATTAAACAGTTGAAGTAAATTACAGAAATAGATAGGGGCGTAAAGGGGCAACATACTTCATGCCAACCAAGGCTAACATATTCTCCATCAGATAAGCCTGAGCCAGAGAAATCAAGAGTAAACACAGTAATATTTGATGCAAGAAGAATAACAGCGGCTTCGTTGGCATCTGCCCTACATCCACTGCATCATAGTACATATGTACATGCATCAGAGGCAAGAATGAAACAGTAATTCCATTATTAAAATAGTTACACAATGTGTGTGTGTGTGATCGCAATAGCAGTGACTGTAGCAATTGTATCTACCTGTTCCCATGGCAGTATATAACACAAGGAAGGGAAGAATCTTCAGGGAAAGGTGAAGGGAGATAATGGCTACATTGTAAGGTATGTCCCCTAGAATTTTTAAGCTGCATGATAGAAAAATTTATAATCTAGCTTAAATAAACAATCGGAATCATAAATAGATGAAAATTCATAGACAACAATTACAGCATGAAATCATTAGGTAAACGATGTCCATACTTGCCTCCAAATCCTGTCTTTGATATGCTCTGCCTGCAAGA
>JANTPZ010002250.1:0-20735 GCA_025593235.1 Vachellia pachyceras
TTAGAAATGAAGAGAGGATTTGGGATTTGGGATTACTAGCTGTCTCTTGTTTGATGGGTTTTATGCGTACATGGCCTGCAACCTCTTCAGCGTGGGTGACTTGCTGCTGCTTATCTTCAAGGTTCCAGAAAGACTCAAATTACCGCCCTCTTCAGCACTAGCAGATTCGAACATTAACAATCTTTTCCCAAACTTTCCAGATGTCTTAACCACTGCCATCTGGCCATCCACAGAACTGTCTAGGTTTCTTCTAATTGGATGAATTCTGCTATGCTAACTAGGACATTAAAAAAAAAGTTTATATGTGATAATATTTATTTTTTATTTTTTATTTCTAGCGGTTTGATCTCCGGTTTGACTCCGGTCTGACCCACTGACCCTTAACCCACTGTCTTATCCGGTCTGATCACCGGTCCGGGTTTAATAACCTTGGTAAAAAGTTTGTGTAAGTTGATTCTGGCCGAGAACTCATCCAGACCAAAACAAGCCTCCAGATTTAAAGAACGTTTAGAGGAGATGCTTACACATTGTCCAGATTCTCATATTGCCTATAATATTTGAACTCATGGATTATATAAGAATCTGTATAAACCATAATTGGTTAAATTCTCTCTTTTTATTTTGCAAAACTTTTAATTTCATATACAAAGAGACATGAGATTACATTCTTGACCAGTCAACATTTCAATGCAATACACACAAAAACACTATCTTCCCCGATTCTCCATGCTCCAAAAAAAAAAATCACCAATGCCCCCATGAATTCTCCAACTTAATTCAAGTGCCCTTCTAAAATTTTTCCTAATGATCTGTGGCACGTTCTTTTGACAAATTCTTAAAATAAAAAAAGAGTGATGATATATGTACGTAATAATCTATCTTAATTTTCTGAAAGTGCATTAAAAATGTACCATGCTGATATATTCTATAGCTCCATCTATCGTAATGAATATTAGCCCTAGGACTCCCCATTGTTTTGATCTACTGCGTGTCTTTGAGAGAGTCAATACATTTGAATTTGAAAGTCTTTGTCCCAAAAAAAAAAAAGAATTTGAAAGTCAGTCCACTGTTCAACCTACACTTAAACTCACGTTAACTGCATTAATATATATAGTTATTTAAGCATTCAAGCGGAAAATATTTAACTGGCCATTGCAAAACCTCATAATAATAACCGAAACTTTAGGAACGATATAGGGAAGATACAAATTAAGTAGTAATAATCAAAGATTGCATATGGTTTAATTTGACCGTTAAATTATGATATTTGAAATAGTGAATGTAACAATTTCTAAGTAATTAATCTCAATAATTCAAATCAAAGTCTTCTCTAAATCTTAGACCACACCAATTACCTATTAATCAAACCATATATATAATTAAATTTTAGCTCCTCTTCATTCTTTTGCGTTAACTATATACTCATTCAATTTTGTACTACAGCAACAACATTTTAAGAAAAAAATCAGTTGTTATCTATATATATATATAGAAATACATACTATGCCATGTATATATAGTCTGTGGTCACATGTTGAAGGTTAAGTCTAATGAATAGTCATCGTTCAAATTGTGACATTCACTAAGGCATGTGTAGATTACGGTATACGTGGAGAGAAAGCAACGAATGTGGGGAAAAAAATAATCAAACTCTATTTTCTTCAAAGCCGTACGTACGAATTCTCTTTCAACAAAAATTAATTCATCGTATCGACCAATTCACATAATTATTTCAGTTCTTGTAAGACTTCAAAAATCAAATAAAGTGAAATATATATTTGGAATCTTCTATGGCTATTAAAGACAAATATATGATGATACACGACAATTCTTACAATCATTTCAGCACAGTGTAACGAACTTGGTTGTGATGAAGATAGACTTTTTAGTTCCGATGAATATATATATATATATATGGGCTATTGAGTATTGATTGATATTGATTTTTAATATTGGTATAGGAACATGAAATAAGAGCCAATAAAAATATGCAAATCCTCATAGTCTTAGCTTACATGTGACGTTCTTATATGAAATATATATATATATTTGAGTTAAATGATATTTTTACCTTCAAATTGTTCATGGAGGAGGGACCGTCATCTTAAACTTTTAATATGGATTATGGGAAGAGACAGCTTGGTCACAAAGATTTGATATGGATTAGTTAGTTGTTTGGATACTTATTAATAGGATCTACAAGAATTGCTGGGTACTAGGTAGCCCAAAGGATTATTAAAAATTGTTTTGAGCCTATGAACCTGACAAATTTCCCAAACTTTAGTCCACCAAACCAAATATGGAAGAAAGATGGTGCTTATTTGGGCCGCTTGATGTAGAGCCCAATAGTTTCAGATATCCTTAACGATCTGTTTGGGCTCATGATCTTCTTTTATGCTCTTCTCAGTCTCATCGGAAAGAATATGTGCGGTGCACATTAGCAAGTATCTGGACCCATTGATCATTCCCTCCTATTGCAGATCTGTTTTAAGCAACAAAGTTAGTTTGGGTTTAACAGAAGAAGTTCGTTTGTTTAACCTGGCAAATTAAACCAATGTTTAAATCTCTACTTAGAGGCATCCGCATTTAGTGTTTAAAAGTGTCTAAAATAGAATTATCTTTATTAGAAAGATACTTATGCTCTAGCAGAAAACAAAAGGTAGAATTATTTAAGGTTAAAAAATTTTGTGTGGCCAGATAGAAAAGGGTTTGCTTGATTTGCTCCCGTGCTCACAGGGACAGGCCTCAGTGAATCATGAGTTAGAAGCCCTGTCATTGGATCGTAGGCGAGCCTAACCCCTTTCCTAAAATTTTTTAACCAAAAAAAAATTTGTTTATCAATAGAGTTTTTTTTTTTAATACAAAGGCAAGCTATGATTGAAAGAATCATCAATAGAGTTGATTTTGTTGAGTTAGATCTAGGGTTAATACCCTTGCAGTGAACCAATGCTTATTTTGGGTGTCAATGATGCTTAGCTTCAAAAGGGTTGGCTCCAACAAGAATAATTTGTTGAAGGACCGGCCGAAGGTAGTGTAAGCCTTAACTCCATTTTGGTTCTTCGGCTTGAGGCAAGCTAAGTGCAGACAGAAACAAAAGAACATGAAAACCTTTAGAATGTAAAGAACAGACAAACCCAAGAACTATGAAGCATGTTGACAACGGAAGGTTAGGTCTGTATGTAGATTTATGCTTGCTCTCATAGACTTACATTACTTTCCCACAAGAACAGATTCGTAAAACCGCGCTCAAATATTCACCTCTAATTAAACACGCTTTAAGAGATCATCAACTGAGAGTTAAATGTTTTTAAACAAGCACTAGCAGAATCTAACCCATAATAGAAACCACCAACCACTGAAACCTCTGACCATATTTGGAAAGGAGGAAGCATTATACGTACGGCTATGAATGTTCCTCACCCACTTAATTAAGACAGAAATCTCTTTCTTGCTCATCATTATATAAATACTGTTAATTAATTCAATTATTCTAAGTCACGTACGTACAGGAACGAGTGGCCGCATCTATATGGGAACAAGGACAAACAAAAGGGGTCAACTGTTACGGTTGATAGAGATGCAGGAAATTAAGAAACTCTCTTTCTATATAATATTATATACTCTGTCTGATTTCCAAAACAACTTACAATTGTTAATAATATAGTGGGTTTAATTAAGAAAACCACACTAATAACAAACTGGCTAACCCATCATCATTCTGTAGGCGCAGGCTATTAAGAATATTCGCATTTACATATTCCCTAACTACTGGCCACTTCCCAACATTAAACAGTCGTCATCATGATGGCTTTCAGCTCAAGTAATGCTCATTATATTATTACGTCATGCAAAGAACTAAACTAATTAATCAATTATCTCTATCATGCAACTATGCCCATCGCATTACATTATGCATTTCTTTTCAATCCATATGCGCTTTCGAAAAATTTCTGGTTTGAGATAAAATCAAACTAGAACGGGGCCGTTTGTATCGTATTCGATATATCTCACCGATCGACCGTCATATGTATTTTATAAATGGCAACATTTCTACAACTTCCATCGATATATTAATGTGTTGGTGTGTTGTCACCTCTCTCTTTTTCTTTATTTAACTTAATTCATGATTTTTTTCAGTAATGAAAATATATCCATCCAGTTATGTATCAATAAAATTTATACTATTCCCAAATCTAAATAAGTATGGTTCGTGTTTGGATTATGTATACAATGGGAGCTCGTATTTAGTTTTACACACTCATACTACAATATTAAATTTCTTATAAATTGGTTGTCTTTGGAGTCTTTAAAGAACAAAAAAAGACACATAAATCTTGTATTGCATGAAATTATAAAAAAAAAGCTACAGTGCTATAATGATAGACTGCACATCGATTTTACATAGAAGCAACATTATCCATAAGTTATAAACAACGTAATTCATTTCAAATTTCATACAAAATATGAGGTCCAAGTTTACATATATGTACATATATAAAAACTATTATTAAAGTTCTTATAACATCACAATTATTTTTAGTACGTATTACCAAGTTAATCATATATCGAAGTCAGTTTGTATATATACGTAGATATAAATGCGTAATGTGATCTTAAAATAAGCAGACACGTAGGCAACAAAATGCATGCTCTTCTTTTGACTATTGTGGAATACAGTATTACTTAACGAGTGCTTGGTGATTTAACATTATCTGAGGACTAGTAGCAAGGAATTGAAATATTGCACATTAAGGGTTTAAAGTCTGAAGCCCTGGACTAGCTGAAATTTAGGTAACCTTTAAACCCAACATTATTTGTTAGTGAAAGCTTCTAATAATTATCAAGCCAAACTGCTGAGCTGAATTGAACTAGTGATGAACTTATGAGAATACCCAAATAGAAGCATTGGCATATTAATTGGTGACCAAACTTTCTGATGAACTCATGCACTGTTTTCTTCATGCAACTTGCTCATCACTGCGTTTGAAGCCTTTCGTACCAGCTCCCACCAGTCACTGAAATCAATCAACCCCACATATTACATCAAACTTCATCAACATAGAGCAAATCATTTTTTTGGCGTACCTCTCTTTTTTTTTGTTTCCATTTGCAAATCAAATAAGTTTTATGTCAATATATGCCACACCGTTTACTTCTCTTTTCAACTGGAGTTTTTATGTGAATGTTTGTTTGCGTTGTTTTCCTATTATTTATAATTTTCACTTTTATTAAGTGGTTGGCTTGTCTACAAAACAGATCATGCATCACTATGTGTATTTGTCTCTTCTTTAATTAGTTTGGTCTATAGATATATTATCCGTAGAGAAATCAAACTATAACAACATAGTTCACTGTAATGCATACAGATAGTTCCATTGCTTATGTTTTCAAACGCATTTGAATTCTTTCTGAATAATGCATATATGGAACTGTTTTGGTTTAATATCTATTTGTTCTATTTTTCATCTTCTCCTACCAATAATTCTTTCTACATAACGCATATATGAAACTGTTTTGGTTTGATATATATTTGTTCTATTGTTCATCTTCTCCCACCAATATAATCAATTCACTTATCAGGTTTTCCTGCCTTTCATAAACCTAACTCCACCTCAAATTCCGACAAGCTTGCTGGGAATCGATCCTCTGAAGTTGAGAATCCATGAATTTCCTTAAGTTTGCCACTTTAAAGGAAGAGAAGGAAGATTTTTATGTTTTATATGAAAAGGGTTTGAGTTACAATCAGTACCAAAAAGCTTTTTTTTTCGATAACAATGAATATCTCAAACTAATTTTTAGTCTATTTTGCATTTTAAATTGTTTTTCAAATAACACCTAATATCCTGAAGCATTTTTTGGTGTAATTTTACTCTTAAAGCATTTTTTTGTAGCAATCAACAAATACTCCAATATAGTGCTACTGCCGGAATATTTGAGGGTATTAGATGTATCAGAATCTGCTCTAGCGCATTGGGTACTAAAATCATTTTAAACTCCTAGATGCACCAAAACCTAGTTTATTTATTGAATGAACTGAAAAATATCCTTCATGGAAACGGGAAAGTTTCATAGAAATTCATTAATCTCAACTTCATCCAAGGATTCATTCTCAAGCTTGTCAAGTACTCTGTAAGCACACTTAAAAGAGAAAGGGAAAGAAGAGATAATATACTCTTTGCAGGAGTCGAAGGGCAGCCCCACAATGGATTTAGCTTCTTCAATCACCAAATTAAACCTCCTGAGATCTTTCTGGGAACAACTCAGTATTCCACGGTCCTCAACCCTAAGCTGCGATGGCTTCACATCATAGAATATGGGAACGATTCGTTTCTTTGATTCCACGAGAAGCGAGAGCTCATGGAGACAGAAATAAGAGTCACAATAACGAGGCGAAAAGACAGCAACCCCAACATTACATCCTCGTATAGATCTATCAATTGTGTCCAACAACCTATCTCCAGGTTTCAGGTTTTCTGCGTCCAAGAATGGCTTGCATCCTTGCTGCATCAGATGGTTGTACAACAAGCGAACCACCCAGCGTCTCGTATCAACCGTACGGTGGTTTATGAACACATCACACGCTGGCCCAGCAACGTTGTGCCAAATTTTTGTATGCAGTCCCATTATCAAACAAAAAGTCTTTTGTGTGTCTGTAAACCTAGGCACCTATCTATACTGAACTAGGTTTGGTTGGTTTCTGTCTGTAGTTTGCTAAGCACCTATGGCTATATATATAGGAATTTTGAGTTTTTTTAAAAGAAAAATTTTAAGTAAATTGGATACCGAGTACTCATTCAACCAGGCCTGCTTTCAAACTTAGGACGTCTACATAATAGTTTTATGGATCGTGTACCAACAACATTTTGATATCAGTAGAAGCTGAACTTCAACTTCTGATTTTGCTGTAGGCTATAAGACAACTATTTAATTATTATCAATTGGACCAAGCTGGCGGGAATTGAGCTTTGAAACTTAGGGAAAGTGAGGAAAATGTCAGACTTCGGAAGATACCTGGTACTTGGAAAAACCACAGGTTGTCTTTGAACACATGCTTTTTGCTGATGTTGGGGTTGACTTGCTAGTTGCTAGCAAGGAATATCTTGTTCTACAAACACGTTTAATTTTTTTTTTTGTCAGTTCTTATTACTTTAGTGTACTGTCATATATTTAGATATTGGAAGCATATAAATTCAGTACTTGCACTTGGTCTATTTCATGCACCTTTTTATTGGCCAGATCGAACACGCGTTCAAATATTCATCTGCCAAATATGAATGTAATGTCCGTACATTAATTATGCTATGCGCATACATAATAATATACTATACTCCGAAGGGAAAATCCCAAAAAATAAGAGTGTTCTAGGAAAATAAGTTACATTTGTTTACATATTTATTGTCTTCATCCAATTTTAACCAATTTTTTTTAATTTCGCAATTAAGTTATTTGAATCTTATTTTTTGAACCAAATGGAGTAACTGGTTGTTGTTTAAATTCAATCCAAAATATAATATTTTAATCTATTTTGTTTTACATATTTATCTTAAAACTAATGGTAAAAACATATATTTAATCTTTTAAGTTTACATTAAGTTTCAGTTTGATTCCTTAAATTTAAAAAGTGCACATTTAATCCTTTAACGTTAACTTACACCGTTAACTTTACTTAACAGAAAAGACTAATTAAATCACTATTTTACAACTAAATGATGCTAAAATATACTTAAAAATATTTATTATTTAATATACTTATTCTTATATTTTAAAGTTTAAACATATTTTATCATTATTTAATAGTAGAATCACCATTTAAATTTGCTGACTCACCATTAAGGCATTAAGTAAAACTAATTGCATTAAGAATAAATGACTAAAATTATGTTTTTTTAAACTTAAATAATCAAACTAAAACTTGACAGAATCTTAAAGAATGAATAGTAGACTTTAGCCTAAAACTAATTTATTTAACTTATAAACTTACAGTATGATACATACTCCTATATATACAATCCAATATAATGCAGGGTTATTTTAGGGTGATTGTGTCACATTTTATAATTAAATACTTTATCTCATTTTATTAATCTATCTGAATTGGTTAATTAAACATTAATTTTATTCCTTGGTTATCTAGTGGGAAGTCAAGGTTAATGAGTTGATGTGGAAAGAAGGAAGAGGGCATTAGATAGAATTGAATAAAAAAAGCATTTAAATGAAAAGATCCATAAATTTAACATTAAAATTTTGATGTTAAGATATGCCTTAGGTCCTAAAACACCCTTTTAGGATGCCCAACAAGTTTTTTTTTTTTTGGTGAAATGCCCAACAAGTTATGTGTTTATCCATAAATTGCCTGAAACTTTGACTTCTAATTATTATATGCGCACATTGAAATTAAAAAACAGTTGTATTATTTTAATTTTTTTTCTTGGGTCTGCAACCCTCCTCTTGAATCAAGATAATGCACTCCCACTTTGTCGCCTATTATTACTTTCTCCTTCTTTAAGTCCAAATTCACTACTAGAAAAGTGTAATTTAGCGATGGAAAATCCATCGCTAAATAGCTATTTTCCGTCGCTAAAATGAGGGTCGCCAATATTTTCCGTCGCTAAATGAAAATTTTCTAAAGGAAACTAACCATTTAGTGATGGATTTTTCCGTCGCTAAATGGTATTGTTTTAGTAGAGATTCTTGCCTTCCTTTTGTTATTAAATATAAGTTCTAATACAAATTTCATTTCAAAATATTATGACATTAAACGGAGGTTAAAAATGCAAAAGGAACAAACCAAGTTTTACAAGATTCATAAATTTTGATACATCCTTAGTTGTTTACTTTGCCCGATCTAAATTGTATGAAATTTCTAACTAATTTACACGTATAAGATAAAAATAGTTAAAAGTGTTAATTTATCATAAGATTCAAATGATCTATAATATTAAACTTATTAATCACGCTAAACTCTTGACACTACCAATTTCATTTTATAAATAAAAGTTTAAATAAGTTTAGTGTCATGAGTTTACCGGGGTCAATGCATATTTCAAAACTTCAAGAGGGTTTATATAGAGACGTACATATTATCCAACATGGAGTTCATCCCGTACATCGGTAGTAGGATTTATATAAATTGAACCTTGTGTGTGAATAATGAATCAACTTTTTACCAATTAAAGTTGGCTTTATAAATTCTTTATTAGTCATAGCGGACGATTAAAGAGATAATGTGATGATAACTCGCTTCTTAAGTCAAAATTCAATACTTCTTTTTTTTTTAAAAAAAAAAGTATACGTACATACGCGTACAACACATTTTAAGGGAACTATAGCGGGGCCTAGGGTTGAAATTATGGCTTTCTTTGGTCTGAGTTGAAATTATAGTTTGAAACCTTCAAGATTCGATGATTTATTCGGCTACACTGATTAATTCAATAAATCAATTCATTTGAGTTCACTGTTATTAATTCATTTATACGACACACAGAATTATATAAGGTGCATACGCAGTTGAGTCTAATCATTGTGTCAACATTGAATATACTAAATAGAACTCCTTTCCTCTAATTCTAAATATAAGCTCCCCATTTAAAGCATATTTATATAGGACAAGGGGTAAAAACTAACTTACATAACTTATAAAAAACTTTTAATTATATTACAAGTGAAAGCCTATTTTAGGATATACATGGGACGATAGATATAGAATTAAAATTTTAGATGCTTTCATGAAAGAGTGGACCAAAACAATATCTCTGTGTGTGTGTGTGTGTGTGTGTGTCTGCGCTCTCTATGTATATTTGGATATCATTTCGTCGTCTTAGTTTTGATTGTGTTACACATGTTTGACGTATATAGTTCATGAAAGAGAGATTATTTTAGGATATATGGAGTAATTATATAGAATTAGAAAGTTAGACATTTCCATAAGACTAGACAAACTAAAGAAACTACATGGGCATATATTTAAATACTTGATCATTAGCTCTGTTTGTGCTAGTCCACGTTGAAGAATATATATATATATATGTATATGTGATTATAATCTGAATAAATGAGGAATTTTGTTAACAAACAAAGAATTTCGGCCATGAATTGGTGTCAACCATCATTGAGACATAAAATAATTTGATGCTACGTTTCTCCCACGTATGGCTACCGTTTTTTTTTTTTTTGCCAACAAATTCGTTCATTGAACAAATGTTGAGGTCCCATCTAAAAAAGCTTCAGTAGTCCAATCAACCGTCAAATTAGCTTCCCTATATGTGAACCAAGCAAAATAATGAGTACTAATCAAATTCCTTAAGACATTAATATTCTCAAAGATAGCGACACATCTCCAATCAAGAGGAGATTCAAACTTGTTGATGCAATTAATATTTAACACTTGGTTGTCAGATTCAAAATTATGTTAGATGTCCATAGGGAAAAACTTTGTTTTTAAATATTTGTACATGATTTTCCAAAAAAAAGTAATTAAATTATTCCCAGTCGACATGAAACATTAATTAATGAACTGCGGCTTGACTTCTGTTTCTAGGTTTTCACATAAATATAGACTTGTTTGACCAAAATAGAAAATAATTATCAATGGCATCATATATATATATACACTCTGCTAATTAGTGTATAGTGATTGTCTATCACTGCGTACCTTATTCGCACACATAGTATGGCTGAAAGACACTTACGAGGTTAATGTGTGAAGTAGATTATCTCTATATATATACTCTGCTAATTAGTGTATAGTCCGTTTGAAAAAGCGGTGGAGAAGTACTTTTACCATTTAAGGTAAATGTGTGAAGTAGATTATCTCGTTTTACGAAAAAACACTGTTGAACGTGTTTTTAGAGTGTTCAGAAGCTTTGCCAAACACCCCAACTTGTGTTTTTGGTATGGATCCTCTATATTCATAATATAAGAACATTTTATTATTATATTTTTGGGGGGGGGGGAAGAGATCAGAAAAGGAGCACATGACGTATAGGTTTAATCGCAACCTCTTGCATCACTATGAACGGAGATCATCCAATCTGATTTATATCATAGTTAATTAATACAGATATTTTTTGTTTATTGGTATATCGAATCTTATCTATGAGAAGCAAGTTATAATTAGGATTATATTTAACAAAAATTTATTTGGCTGAATTATATCTGATACTCTTAAGTTTTTTTCAATCTCTATATTTTAAACTGATTGGCTGTTATTACACTACCCTACGTATCCTAAAGTTTTTTCCGGCGGCGCTTAATATTTTAAATTATTTTTCAATATTTTTTACTCATTTAGTATCAAAGAATATTTTTCTAATATAGGACTCGGTATCTTAATTTTAAAATGCGCATTGTTGCTAAGAAAAATGCCTTACGGGTAAAACTGCACAAACAATATTTTAGAATACTGTACGCTACTAAAAAACATTTTATGATGTTGGATGAATTACAAATTAATTTATGACCACGAAATGCCACATAAAAAAAATATTTGATGTTGTTGTTGAGTTGTACTTCACCAAATTCATTACATGTAAATAGGGGGAGGTATAATATAATATATAGTAACACATTTTGATTGTTTGGCCACGCTTAATTTATATCCAAAAGCAAGTTCAACAGTATTTTTCCGTAAAATAAGATAATCTCCTTCACATATTTTTCTTGACTTACGTAAAAGTACTTCTCTACCGCGTTGTCAAACAGACACATTGTTGCATGATAGAAAAGTTGTTGCTGCTACCATTGCTTTAGAAACTTTCTTACTAAATTCAACTTCCTTTAAGACTAGATAATTTTTTTTTGTATGAGTTATGGGGATGTCTGTCTTTCTTAACGTTTCACTGTCAAAAAGGAAAAAAAGTTAATATATAGTTATTTATCCTATTTATAAGTTACTTTCATCATATTCTACATATACTAAAGAAAACTTTAGATTTTATTAAATCTACCTTAAAATTCAACAATTTTTTAATTATATCTCTATTTACCGTTCATTGTATATCAATGAGAATAAAGTCAACATAATAATATATTAAGAATAAAATTGTATATTTATATAAAAAATTCAATAAACTGACTTATAAATAAAAGCAAAACTAATTTCTCTCTATCCTAAAAATAGGAGAAGATGAGTATGCTAAACATACACAAATATACTCATAAGGTTATTTATAGATAAGCCAAGTCTACTATATTGATCGGTTATGCGAATACGTGTAGTTGTGAATTTGTGATTATTATCCTTAACGTTGATAATCAGGCACACGTGTGTGTAAGCGTATATGGTTATATTGAGGTAATTTTGTTGGAAATGTTGGGATTTCCCAAGTATACAAGTTCTATGGAATAGATGAGTATTGCGGAAGCATACATGGATCCATGGGTATGTATGTCGGAAGGGGTAGGTCAACCAAGTTATCACCAAAGGGGAGAGAGAACAGAATGCGGATGGGCAAGCAAGACGGCAAAATGAAAACCCTTTGCTAACTCGGGGACCATAGCCTTGAATTTATAGAGGGGCCCCATATTCAACCCATCAATGAATACGGGCCCACAAGTTGGGCCTCAGTATATTTTGGTCCATAACACCTAATTGAGCCCACTTAATTCCTTATACCTTAGTATATCACTTTATACTCGGGTTGGAATAAGAAATAATGACACTCACATATAAGTGAAATATGTGGCCCATTGTTGAATTATTCCAACAATCTCCCACCAGGGCACATATGTAACTTAAATATGTGAAACCTTTATGCGCGTAAAATTGCCATTATTTATTACCTAAACAATCCGGTCCATTGATTGCATCCATATAGAACCAAACAGGATCTTTGTCGTATTACACATAACTAAATCCCAGAATGATCACATATATGAACACAACCAAATGACATGGATCAATCATGGATATACTACATGGAAAATTTCATGAATGTGGTTTGTATATGCCTATTTTCCAACTGATCCTCCTTAGTGAGATCAACCTTAATTATACAGAATGGTAACTTGAATCAAAACCTTAAAGAAAAACCAAATAACTTTATTTCTTTATAACCTTATTTCTCATCAGAATAAATACCTAATTTTTTTTATAAAATCAAACACCAGATACATACTCCCACTAAACTAGGATATCCTCATCATAAAACACACCCTTCCGAGCTATGTGCTTGTGAAAAACCTTGGGTGTTACTCCCTTTGTTAGGGGTTCAACAATTATGGAGTATGTGCGAATGTGTTCGATGGAAAACTATCCATTCTGCATCCTATCCTTAACGTTAGGTATTGGAATATCAGATTGTCGTCCTATTGTCACAATATAACTTTAATGGTCTTTTAATACTTTACGCAATTTGTAGCCTAGTGACAAAGTTGCGCAGCCATATTCCATGGTTGGATGCCTCCCAAACTGCTACATGCTTTGTGACACCACTGTCGAATAGCGTCAAAATAATATAAAACTAGATTTTGCAGTAAAGCGTAACCTAGGTCGTCTCCCAATGAACCAATGTGATAATCACTTAAATTAAAAACTTCAATTACAAACAAATCACTTAAAAACACAAAAAGGGGATTTATGAACTAAAGGCAAAAGAATCTAATAGCTAGTAAACAAAGCAAATTGACAAAATATGAGAATTTATAATGGCAATGCAATTAACTACAAGTTTTCCCCTTAGGATGTAATGGTCCTTGTCCACATAAAAGATTTAATTTATTTGATTGAGATTCCTTGCAAAAATTCCAAACTCAAATCCTTGAATTATCATTCAAGGTTTTATGCTCCTATTTAAATCAAAGTTCAATTATATCTCAGTTAAACTTCAATTTAAACATAAGCTACAATTAATCCTGGATTTTAAAAATGAAAAGAAAATCAATCGATCTTCTCCTTTAATTTCCCCCTCAAACTTTCAATCAATCGATCTAAAAGTTTATGACATCTCAATATTTCAAGAAAAGTAGCAGAGTAAATATGTTCCAAATCTGGAAAATATAAACTTGCACAAATTAAGCTTTAACAAAGAGGAATTGTTGGAACTTCAAATCTGAAATTTCAAAAGCCTACTAATTCAAGTTATAAATCTACAACCATAAATTTTCAATGCAAATCCTCAAAGAACAGTCCATAGGTTATATTCAAATCTGAATATACATTAAGCACATAGAAATCTATGTAAAAGAGAGTCAAAAGAAAGGGAAATTAAATAAGAATCTCAATCAAAAGAGTTCCCATTACAAGTCTTGGACTCTCATCACAAACCTAAGGTTCAAACTAATAGATAATTACATATGAAATTATGCCCCGTTTGGTACGCAGAATTGGTTTTGATGGAATTGGAAGTGGAACTGGAAGTGGAATTGGAAGTGGAACTAGAAGTGGAAGTGAGATTAAAAGTTTGTTTGGTATGCTGGAAGTAGTTGGGTATTATTTTAATTTAATATTTATATTTATAATATAAAATTACTAACATACCCTTCACACCCCAAAAAAAATTGACCACGAAAAGAATAATTATTCTCAAATCTCTCTCTCTCTATATATATAAGTCTTATCGCAGAGCTGCTCATCACGATCATAGGTTAACAAAACAGGTCATCATCATGAAGCACTTTCTGGTAAAATCCGTGGTGGCGCGAGTTCTGACTTCCAGCAGCTCCCAGAACTTTACGAGCAATATTGTAGCAGCGTCAGCGACACTTCCGGAGCTGAAACACAAGCATCTCTATTTCTACTTGCCGAGGATGTATTGACCTTGGGGCCGACTCCGGCTGAGAAGAAAACTGTGTCGGAGGAGAAGCCGGAGAACGGGAACCGCGACGTCTCAAGCTACTAGTGAGTTTCGAGGCCGAATGTTAAAAGAGAGCATGGCACTGAGTGGCCTTGGAACTGTTTCATGGTACAATATGATATATAATTGACGATTATTATTTAACTGATTTGATCGACTTTGTAATTGTAAGCTCAATTTGTTGTTTGCTTTTCTTATGTATTCACAGACAGTATGATACAGAGGGGGAGAAGGAAAAGGGGATTGATCAGGTTAGTACGAAGATAAGGATGGAGGGGAAGCCTAGCAACTGCGACTGTGCCCTGGGTTTCACGCTGTCCTCCGTCGACGCATTTAGATCCAGAGAAGGAGATGGAATCCGGTGGGTCTGATGCCGAAGGGGACACCGGAAGGGAAGGAGCTGATTGCGATGCCGGTGGAAAAGGTGATAAGTTCGGAGAGGATGAGATGGTAAATAGAAAAAATGAATAAGGGTGTTATTGTCCAAAAATCTCACTTCCATGGAAGTGAGATGGGTTCCAAGGGTTTATCCATGGAACTCATTTTGGTGGAAGTATCACTTCCATGGAAGTGACTTCCTATATAGCAAACATTCACATTCATGGATTCCACTTCCATTTCCACTTCTCACCTTTCATTTCCAACCTACCAAACGTGGCCTTAGAAACTCATGGTAGAAGAATAAACCACAATTTTACTCATCATGGAGAGCAAAGGAACGCGGCTGGAAAATGAAGTCCCTGCGTCAACGTCACAGTGTCTTCAGCGTTCGCTCTATTTGCTCTGCGTTCGTCTCGTGCGTTCGCTCTGGTTGCTCTGTGTTGTTCGTTCTCTTCGTTCCAGCCCTGCGTTCTGTTCGTTGCTTTTTCCTCTTTGTTCTTCTCAATTTTTGCGTGTCTTGCTTTGTGCGCCTGTTCCACTTTTTGTGCCTTTTTCTTTGTGATAAAAACTGTCACCCCCTTGTGCTATGCGTGCGTGAGTTGCTTTCTTTCTTTCTTTTTATTTTATTTCCAAAATTCCATTAGAAAACCGACGCCCCACTCTTCAAACTTGGTCAAAACTCATCTGCCATGTCTCTACTAACAATATAAAATAAAATAAATAACTAAACTACTCTCAACTTCCCCAAAAAATTTACATATTTTTACCCAAGAGAAAATATCAGAATAATAAATTTAGTCAAATTCAGCCCAAATAATCTCCGTAAATCAATCTTCAATTTATCTCTTTAAATCTGCACAAGATAAGAAAATAATTAATGGCCTTTTGTGTAAAAATATTAAATGAAGATTTAATCATAAATTTCTAAGATTTTCTCCATTAATTTTCATTAAGTGTAAAATGGCTAATAAAATAAAATAAAATATAATTCAAACATGCTCAATTAGCCATAATTTATCACTAAAAAGACTAAATGAAGAGGATAAAAATATATAAAATTGTGATTTATCACTTTGCTTCCATAAAAGAGGAAGCTCCAAGAAATGGCTTTACCAGCTAGTATGTAAACATAGCATGATGTGGATTTCTCAATGCATTGGCATCCATCGTGATCAAAATCAACATACCGAATGATCTCTAACTGATCTGATTTACGATACATGAGCACGTAATCCTTTAATTCTCTTCAGATATTTCATAACCTGTTTGGCTGCTTTACAGTGGTCTATACATGGTTATTCATATATCTACCTAACATTCATGTAACAAATGCGAGATTTGATCGCGTACACACTTGAGCATATACAAGACTCCTAACAGCTGAAGAGTAGGGAATCTTTTCCTTTTCTTTAATCTCAAGTATTGTCTTAGGGCATTGTTTGAGACTGAATTTGTCTCCATTAGCAATAGGGGTGTCACCTGATTTACAATCTTGCATGCCGAACCTATTAAGTACTTTATGATATAACTCCTTTGTAATAATCCAAGAACACCTTGATTTCTATCTCAGTAAACTTGGATTCCTAATACAAAGGAAGCTTCACCAAGATCTTTCATTTCAAAGTTGTTTGATAGAAATTTCTTGGTTTTCCATAACAAATCTGAATTATTGGTGGCAAGCAATGTGTCATCAACATATAAAATCAGGAATATGAACTCACTCCCACAACATTAAGATATACACAATGATCAACAAGATTTACCTCAAAACCGAATGAGATAAATACCAAATGAAATTTGTGATCATGACGGGAAACTTACTTGAGACCATAGATAGATTTCTTTACTTTGCAAACCATGAACACAAAGTTCTCTAGTTGCTCCATATAAATTGTCTCATCAATGTCACCATTGAGAAACGTAAGCTTAACATCCATCTGATGGAGCTCAGGATAAAAATGGGCGACTAGTGCCATGATTACTCTAAAAGAGCCTTTCGAAGAAATTGGAGAGAGTCTCTTTAAAGTCAATCCCTTCCTTTTGAATAAAGCCCTTTGCCACAAGACGAGCTTTATATCTTTCCACTTTGCCATTATCATCCCTTTTGGTTTTACATTTGCAACCAATGGGTTTTGCATCTTTCGGCAAAGGAACAAGTTCCCAAACCTTATTGTCTTGCATGGACTTGTACTCTTCATTCATCATCTCAATCCACATAAGAAATTTGGAGCTTTGCAATGCTTGTTGGAAGTTGATTGGATTATCTTCCACCATTCCATTCTCTCCCTCTTGTTCATGAAGGAAGACAATGTAATCATCCGAAATTGCATTTCTCCGTTCTCTTGTGGATCGCCTTAGCATTGTTTCTTGAGGTTGTTGAGTTTCTATTTGAGGAACATCAACCTGAATGGGAGGAGTTTCAACCTAAACATCACTAGGTAGAGGTTCCGGATTTACTTCTTCAATCACAACATGTATAGGAATTCCTATGCTTTCAGAAGCAATTGACTGATTCGACTCAATAATAGAAGTTGATTCTTCCTCGAAAGTGATGTTTATTACTTTATTCTTCCCCCAAGCTCAACATCCTCAAAGAAACGTACAGTTCTCATTTTAAAAAATATTTCTGAGAGTAAGATCATAAAACTTATAACCCCTTAAGTTTTCAGAATATCCTATAAAGTAACCGTTTACTGTTTTGGGGTTTAGTTTCTTTTATTTTGGCTTATAAGGCCTTACATTAACTGGATAACCCCAAATCTGAAAGTGTCTTAGACCATACTAATAGCCTGCCTAAGCTTATATTGTTTTTTTAGCAGTTGCCTTAGTTGGTATTCTGTTCAAAATGTAGGCTGCAGTCTTTAGTGCTTCTCCCGTTCATCTCATTATAATTATTCTTTATTGGGTTAGAAGTAGAAGTAAGATTCTTAACGGGTTTCTTTGAACAGAACCATTTGCAGCTTGTAAAAACTTTATCTTTATGCCCTTCTCCTTGGAGGTACTAGCCTATTGGTACTGTGAGAGATGTGTTTCAACGTCTCTTCTTCTTGCACAAGATAGTATATGAACTCATTCAGAATCCATTTTTTCTTCTATCAGTTACATCTAACCTTAAACTGGTTATATTGTGTAGAAAGAAAAATAGGCACTAAGTGTACCAAAAGGTCCTCAGATAGTTGAAGCTTTAATTCCTTAAGTATTATAGCTATGTGGGACATTTCCATAATGTATTTTCTTATATTTCCTTGCCCCTTATACTTTATAGAAATCAAACTTTGCAAAAGCATGATTGTTTCTGCTTTATCACCTTTTTTTAAAGCACATTTCAATTTTGGCAAGAAAATCCTTAGTATTGAGAATACAATCCGTAATAGCACCTCAAAAGACTTATAAGATGCCATACTTTATGATCATAAGACTCTTGCAATTTAATCGCTCCCATTTACCAAAATACCTCTGTGTTTTAGAAGTATTTTCATTCATAAGAGGAAAGGGATGATTAGTCCTTAACGCAATGTTCAGATCTATGCATCCCATAATTACTAGAATGTTATTTCTTTTTCCATCTAAAGAAATCCACATAAAAGATAATGGCAATAAATTCAAATAAATATAATCCCATCGCAAGATACTGATAACAACATTAATATTTTATCTTTGGACAACAATATTAACTGTCAGTGGCATCTTGTTGTAATGATTAAATATTGACAATAAGATCTGTCAAACAATAACTATTCTTTGGAACATATTATTGTTCGTATGATTATACGTTAGAATTGTCACATATTTACCATCACAGGTGCCTATATATTTCTGCCAAACATCAACCTTCCTTTGGGCCGATTAGATACTCACATGAAAGTATATATACACTAACCATGTATGATACCAATTGTTGGGATTTCCGAAGCATACAAGTTATATGGAATATATTAGAGTATTGTGGAAGCGTACATGGATCCATGGGTGTATATGTCGGAAGAGGTAGGTCAACCAGGTTATCACCAAGGGGGAGAGAAAACCGAATGCGGATGGGGAAGCAAGACGGCAAAATGAAAACACTTTGCTAACCCGGGAACCATAACCCTGAATTTATAGAGGGGCCCGTATTCAGCCCATCAATGAATACGGGCCTGCAAGTTGGGCCTCAGTATATTTTGGTCCATGACACTTAATTGAGCCCACTTAATTCTTTATACCTTAGTATATCACTTTATACTCGGGCTGGGATAAGAAATAATGGCACCCACATATAAGTGAAATATGTGGCCCATTGTTAAATTATTCCAACAGGGAAAACTATTGAGAACATCTTCTAATAAAAATACAAATCTTAATTCATCATATTGTGAAGAACTAATTATTTTTACTAAATTCAGCCATCCGTTGGTGACTTGGTTGCAAATTAACCAGGTTTATTAAAAATATGGGTTGTTTGGACCTTTAATGGAAATTACAACTGGGCTTGAATGCAATGGTGAAGGCTTAAGCCCAATGTAGAATTTCGCAGTCTCAAATGGGCCATGCCCAACTTGCGTATAAATAGAGACTGACAGTGTAAAGGACACTGGTTTGTTCATGGCTTCAGGCTTGAGTCTGAATCCAAAAGCTGCAGGCTTCCACCTACACACACACTCGACTGGTACATTCTTTTAATGAATTAATTATCACTCATTGATAACGATTTTTATAATATTTGGGTTATATTTTTATTTTAATTTTGGTGCTTCAAATTTAAAACCAATTTTTTTATCCTTTAAGGAGTAAAATGATTTATATTTTTAGTAGGCTATCGAAATTAATGTTTTAAATAAAAAACTTGAAGGATCAAAATTATTTATTTTAATAAAATTGAGGGGTCAAAATCAAAATGAAAACAAACTTGAGGGACCAAAGGTTGTATTTTCCATAAATATTTTGATATTAAAAATATTTAAACATATTTAATTATTATTTATTTGATTATATACACGTACGAGTGAATTAAAAAAAGTAACAAAAAGAGCTGTTGCGAATAAAGCTTCATTAACCACACAAATTATATTCACAGATGATTAAGATTCTAGATAATACATTGAATCGATGAGAGTGAACTTAGTAGGGTCAAGGAGCGGGTGAACAAAAAGAAATTTGATTTTTCTCACAAATGACCTTGTTAAACAAAATGGTAATGCTAATAATACAGATATATAAAGTATCCGAATTCAATATCAGAAAGTTCTTAAACCTTGTTAATTAGGTTAACTTTTGATTCAACCAAAAAAACCTTGTTCCGATTTTATGATAATAAGATCATTACCACTCACGTTAAGATCATTATCCAAGTCTATTTCGTTGACGGACTGGGAAAATTTAAAGGAGTTCAATGAATAAACAAGTGGGATTACTAAATTCTTTTTTTAGCATGGCTGTTTGGGTTAGATTGAAATATTGTTGTGCTCAAATGAGAGTAATTCTCCTGAGGTATTTTTTTTTAATTCGCACAAACTAGAAATTAAGCATATGCGTTAGAATGGTCAAAACTCTTTTCATTTATTAATATCAATGTCAGTCGGTGGT
>JANTPZ010002252.1:0-24968 GCA_025593235.1 Vachellia pachyceras
GAGGTCACAGACTATAGTTTCACTGCTGATATGGAGACTGAGGTATCGTAGTTGTCTGCATCAAATATTATGTTAGCCACTAATGTGACTGTATTTCTTTACTTTCCTACCTTGTCTGGCTAACCATCTCCTTTATCTACATCATCTTTAAATCTCATGTTCACTGTAGATTCATTCGTTCGTTCATTCATTTACTTTGTTCTTTTGCTTATATACTACTGTAGAAGAGGGACTTGGCATCCTCTTCTATTGTACTATTTCTTTAAAATCTTTCCTTTGATTCAGCTTGATAATGTCTCTGCTGGATTAACTGAATGGAAAGGCCTCCTCAGAGATTATTGGACGCGATTTAAATCATATTGTGAGCGTGCTGCTAATGTTCATATTCATCAGGTACGACCATTCTATTTGCTCAAAACATAACTACATCGATCAATTAATCATCAGATATGCTATTCTCTTGCCATTGTGTGTATATGGCCTGGGGTCAATCATAATTGATTGTCTGATTCTGCACATGCACTAGCACCACCAATAAACTTTTAATTCTGACGTCCACCCATCCGGATGCTTCTATGATATTTGAGAAAAAATGAGCATCAGACTTTTGACCAAATAATCCGTAGTACTCGATAAATACTGTATTATCCATTAATTTTTTATATAGGATACAAACTAGTTTCTGAACGGATGTGAAATTTTGGGTATTACCCATAGACAGGTCATGGAAGCTTTGAAATTGATTTATTTTACAATGCTGTTGACTGATATAAATTAAAATGCTATTGAAGTAGCATTTTGATAGTTTGTTAACTAATAAAAGATTGTATGCTACTTACAGGTGGAGAAGATGTTGGAAAAAAAATTTGGGGATTATTTATTTGCTTCCCTACCAGATCAGAGCAGGATATGCCCAAGGTAATATAGTACCAAATTGTCTTCTCGATTATTGTCATCATAATGTCTTTGCATTCATGTTTTGCATGATATCATTAATTTTTTATTAGGCTAACTACGATATGAACTTATTTCAGTTGTTTGAAAGGCACCTTGATTTTGAAAGTCAGTAGGTTTGGCGCCGGCTACTTCATAGGTTGTGACCAACATCCAAAGTGCAAGTGAGTATTTTGATGCATATCTGGTTTATAGGACCTGACTCATGTATGATTTATAAAATTCTCTACCTATTATATGCTGGATTTGTTATGGTTACTGTGTTATGTGGAAATTGTGTGATTTACGAGATTTATTCTGATAATGGAAATAGGCTTTTGAGATGAAACCTTTGACCCTGGCTCAAATACTATGCATGTACTTCGAAGGGATTTGAGGATACGGGCAGGAATTATAAATTGCCCCAAAAGGAGAAAAAATAAGACATGAAAAAGTGTGGATTCACTATAGATTATGCATGTCATTAATGGGTTACTTTTATTGTACACTCTATGATAAGGGCTTACTCTCTACATCACAGATTATAAGGGATTGAGATAGAAGATTAAGTCCTCAAGGACGCATTTTACATTAATTGTCTCATCTTCATTACGCATGGAGCTTAATGTTAGTCTTTAGTCAGTTGAAATTTTGGACCTTTGTCTGGTAACTTCTTTGTTGCTGTATTCTTTTAAAAAGCAATCTGCTTTGTGAGTAGTATTTTGTTTTATGAATTTAGAAATGAATGCGTTACTAGCGACTCTTGTTCTGAAAACAGGTATATTGGTAAAACATTATTTGGTGAGGAAGAGGAAGAAGTTATTGAGCAAAATAACACCAAAATAGAGGAGCCAAAAGTCCTTGGCGTTCACCCTGGATCATCTGAAAAGGTTCCCTTTAGATCCTGGGCTCCTGGCCTCGTTTATATGGTTCATTGGACTGCAGGAGTTTACGTTTTGCTTGGTTACTTGGATTTTATGAATGACTCAGGTAATTTTCCTTCAGGTTCTTCTGAAAACTGGTCCTTACGGAAATTATGTTCAGCTCGGAGAAGATAGGAAGGGATACTTACCTAAAAGGGCCTCTGTCTCGCATGTATGTCCGATTTTCTTTTTCCAGACTATACCATCTTATAAACTCGTTTGGTCATTTTGTTGGTTCATTGCCATTGATATTTGATATTTTAATCTGTTTGTGGTTCCATGCACATTATACTCGTCGGGTCCTTAATATAGTACTTAATTAGGGAGCTGATCTTGTCATAAATACAGGACATATTTTTAATTTTTGTCATTTTTTCCAAATTACTCTCATTGATGCTCTCTCAACAATCATCAATTAAGAAAGGGAGAGGGAATCAAGGAAGATTATTAAGGTGTTTTAGGAATAAAGTGATACAACGTGACTGTTCAATTTTAATGGTGCATGGAATTCTAGTTTTACTAAATTCTGCCATAGTGATGCGTTTGGATACATACATATACATATACATATATATATTCTGATGATGATGTGTGGGAATTGGCTGTGCAAGTATAATTCGTTTTAGCTTCTTCCAATAGAAGGATAGAGTTCACAGAATTGGTATTTCCAGATAAAGGATACAGACTCGATCACTCTAGAAGATGCGGTAGAGTTGCTGCGATACCCAGTGACCTTGGTAAATTTCTCTCATTGTTCGATTCAAATTCTTTTATACACACGAACGCAAACATTTGGAGTACTTTTGAGTTATGACCTGATTGCGCCTGCGTTTGTGGTATCTTTTAATGGTGTTGTGTTCATAACATAACCATTTTGCAAAGGTGAGGTTAGCATTTCCCTGCAACAAACTAACGTTGACTTGTTATTAGGGTAACCATCCAAAGGATGGACAGCCAGTCATATTGAAGCATGCGAGGGTTGGGTTTGCCGTCAGACATCGACGAACAACAGCTTCTATACCAAAGGTATGCTTATAGTTTCAGGATGACTTTGCACCATTTAAGAACGATTGAAGCAACTAGGGCTGCTGTGTTCAACTACTTCATATTCGTATGGAAGCATTCTCTTGAACCGTTACTTATTTTTTGGCCTTGATCTTGAAGTGTTACTTTTTAATCCCTTTTCATAAATTGACTGTCATGTTACCAAGGACATAGGCGGATAAATATTTAATTGGTCAAAACTCCTAGTCGGTTTGGTTTGCAAATTTAATTGTGTAAATGGCAACTATGTTTTCAAAGTTCGGACCCGTATTATATATTTCTTTCTTTTTTACCGGAAAAATCACCATTAGGTGCAAAGAAAGAGTGCAATAATAAAAAATAACTGCAAGTAAGTACTACGCAACGACAAATTTCAGTGAAAATAATGATAATAGATTCCATGTTATACACTTGTTGAAACTTTTTTGGTGATGACATTCTTTTTCTTTGAATATCAGAGTGGTTTTCCCTTTTCTACATTGTTAAGCGTTTCTTTTAGAAAGACTGCCATTTTGAAATAGAATGCTGCCCTTCCTTGAACCGCTGCTCATGTTTTCTGCTGCTAGCAGTCTTTATAAGCTGAATTCCTAGGGTTGCTTTTCTATGTTAGCTGGTTTTGATATTTGACGTGAGGGGTTTTCTTATTTGGAAATTTGGCGTGCAGAATGTGAAACCCAGTGATGTCACCCTGGAGAAAGCACTGGAATATTTGTCAAGTAAAGATGTGAGATTATCCGGTCGGCCGAAAAACAAGCCGAAGGTTGAGGAAGCGGTCGAAGCTTGCTAAGCATGCGCTTTTTGCAATCCATTTTTGTTGTGTCTTTAGTTTTTTTTGGTGGGGGAATCCTCTGCTCCGAGGGGTTACCCATCTGAAGTATTCATTTATTTTTAATTATTTTTAGCTAGAAATGTAATGTATATTGTAATGGACCTGTGCCAAATGTATTTTTTTTTAAGTTGGCTGAGAGTTCTCTTGTAATTGCAGATGATTTTTAAAGATGAAACCAATAATTAGTTTCCTTAACATTTATATTCTTTTAATTACGTCTTTATATCTCGTTTCTTATATCTTACCTATTGTAAGCAGCCCCATAAATTTTTCCGTGATCATGAATGTGAGCTCATGGTTACGGAGGTGGCAAATAAATGGACATTGTTTTAGCAAAATAAACCGCTTAAACCTACTTTTTGTCCAGATAATCTACCCTGATTTAGGTTTTAATTTCTAAAATTTAAAAGTGATGGCTTTGATCCCTCAAATGCACTTTATCTAAAACTGTTAACCCATATAATTTTAAAATGACCCAGACTTAATATTAACACTGTTAATTTGTTTGTGTCAATGACTCCATTAATTGTAATGAAATGATAGTATAGAGACAATTCTTGTATAAGCAATCCCTGTTGACTTAAGCTTTCTTTTTCTTTTTCTTTTTTTAATCTTTTATTTTTTTTATCTTTATTAATTTTAGTCCTATAGTTTCATAATGATTTTGATATTTAGCAGCTTTAATTAACAGTGTGAAGTTTATTATCAAAATAAAAATATGTTTAAAGTATATGGATCAAAATTAAAATTCGTAAAGTGTGGAGGCATTTTAAAACTATATGAATAAACATTTTTAGATATAGTGAATTTGAGAGATCAAAAATCACTTTTAAGCTTTAGAGATCAAAACACAATTAAAATAAATACAGAGACCAAAAGTAGGTTTAATCCTAGAATTGGATACAAATTGTTTGTTATAATGTGAAAGATTTAATTGGAATCAAGTCAAGTTAGTCCTTGGTGTGAATAGCAACCAGCAAGAGTTTTCATAAATAGTCATTCAAAATATGATTTCCAATTCTCATGTATATAGTGATTTTTAGTTGGAAAAGACATGCCTTTCGTTTTTTTTATACCTTAAAAAGGAAGATATAGAAGATATTCATTATCCAAGAAAAAAGACTTGAAAAAAAGGCTCTTTACATTAGGCATTGATATTTATATATGCCCCTTTGTTTAATTGTTGGGTTTAAAATTTAAAATGTCATTTGTAAGCGATTAACATTTTAGAGTTAATTTTTACCTTTCTAATAAATCATTATCCATTTTCAAGGACGGTTTAGTATGAATGAGTTTCTATTTGTTGTTCACAGAATATTTGATTTTTTTATGAAAAATAGCGATTCTTAAAATTCAAAATCAATTTTGATATATTTTTTCCTTAAGCTAATATAATGAAAATGCTTAATAGAATTGGCAGCATTTGCGAAAACGTCATTTTTGGGATACAGAACACTTGTAATATTCATTTTTATTGGCCAACCACTTCTAATGGATGAATTTGACAATCATTACGAGAATCTAAACGTATATTCTATCGTATTTTTTTTGTAAAGTAAGATAATATTTTTTATATATTTATTTTAATTTAGATAAAAATACTTTTCTATCACGTTTTCAAACGAAACCAACATTCATGTGGAGTTTTGCTTACATTGGATTGATAAATTTGTCTATGTAAAGTATTATGAACAATTTTGATGTAGTTTATGCAAAAAAACGTAATAGAAAAATATGATGGATAGTTGGATACCCGATCATTATCATTCGCAGTGAAGTGCATCAGAAATTTTCAAAAGAGACGCCAAACTAAAGGAATGGTCTTCGAATTAATCCAGGCCGACCATCAGCTCCGAATCCCCAATTGAGAATTACCGCACCGAGCTTTATTTCATTTCTACCTGAAGCGTAGTGGGAGAGTGCAAAATCCCACGACACGAACAAAGGAGCCAGATTTGGAAGGAATTCGCAGAATCACAATTCGCTCTGCAAGCACTTGCATTGTATAAGAATCACGGTAAGTTAGTTTTCCTTTCGAACGTAATCTATTATGCGCTTACTCAACGATTTTCAAGAGTTAGATCGCCGAAAAATGAAAGTAAATCTAATGCATGGAGAATATTTTTCTTTGAATTATATAATGCCTTCATTGAATTCTTGGTTCATGATGATTTATACTATTTCCCCCCTTTTTCTCCCAGAAATCTTTCAGAATCGTCTCATAGGCTGTGATTGATAATTTCTAACGGGATAAGGTGAGGAATATGCAACAGAGGCTCAAGCTACAGCAACAGCAAGCCCTCATGCAGCAAGCTTTGCTTCAGCAACCGCAGGTGTACCACCCTGGGATGCTAGCCGCTACTATGTCCCAGGTTCACTCCTTTATGCATTTAGTAGGATCAAACCTTGATTTATTTGGTTTCCTACTGTCGCTTTTTATATGAAAGACCTTCCAAACGGACCGTTGCTTTTGTGAGATGTTATAATTTTTCAAAGCAATGCAGCGCATATTAAATTTGTACGCTTGACACGAGACAGTTTTAATTTCGGTTGTGACCTTAATTCTTGTAACATCCTTAAAAGCTTATGAAATTGTTCAAGGTATAAGTAAAATGTATTTTCAAGAACAAATTTGTTTATTATTTTAACATATACAGGATTATTTCTCATGAATGATGACTGAAAATGAGGTGGTTAAGTAATAATATGACAAACTTTTGTTGAACTAAATAAAATTCTTTTCAACCATCGAGGAGTAAAGTGATTTTGGGCTGAATGGAAGGGACTAACTTTTATTCATTGACCTTTTTTGAAGACGTTGCAATCTGCAGACCTACTGAACTTAAAACAGCATGAAACGGAGAATGAGCTAATAACAAAGATTTATCTGCTTGTTCTGGTTCTATCTAATGTCACTTTAGAGTTGCTGGGACCTTCTCTTTTTCCCTTGTTAATCCTTCTGTTTTTGACAATCATGCAGATTGAACCTATTCCAAGTGGAAATTTGCCTCCAGGCTTTGACCCTTCTTCATGCCGCAGCGTGTGAGTGTGACACGATGTTTTCTTTCTTTCTCCTCATTGATTTTCAATTGCTACAGTCTTCTGTTCAATTTCTAGTTATAGAAGGCATATATTTATTTTCTAACAAGGTATTATCTGTAGATGATCTTAATGTTTTGTAGGCAAATTTGAGTCTACTAGTTTAATATGATTTAAAATTATATTTTAATCTTCTTACCTTGGCACTTAATCTGAATAATATGCTTTCAGATATGTCGGAAATATTCATGTAAATGTTAGTGAAGAACTTCTTGCTGAAGTCTTTCAAAGTGTTGGTCCTCTCGCTGGGTGCAAGCTCATAAGGAAAGAACAGGTTTGTTTTGATGTGCAGCTCAATGTTTCCTTCCTGTTCATGTATATTAAGCACTGTGTCAATGATTATCTAGCCTCTTTTAACTAGTATTTATTTTAATAGCTAAAATTGTTAATTGTCTATAGTATGAGTTAGTTAATGACGAGAGTAGGATGATTGCTTTCTTTAAATGTCTTTCACATTCACTCCTTTCACGTAAATTTCCTTTAATTTTTTAGGTAGATTTCAAAGAGTTCTAACAGTACATACGTATCAGTGCAAAAAATATTTGGGAGGCTGTCCTTCAATATAAGAGAATTATTGTTTTCACTGTCTCTCTTTGTTGGAATCTTTTCATGTTTTGATGAATGGGGGCTATAACACATTTTTCTCATCCTAAGTTGTGACCACTTGTCTATCATGATGTTTTCCAGCCTTGGCAGTGTACAATGGGCCTCTCTAACCTGGAATTGTGTAAGCTGAAACCTTAGAGCTTGGGAGGGAGGGAGGGAGGGAGAGGGAGGGGTAGAGAGAGAATACAGTATTTGAGAAGGTCATAGATTTCTTTAGAATTTACATTTGTTGTAGTCATGATTCCTGAAGCAGGGAGCAATATAAAAATCCCCTTGACTGGCTCTTTTTGTAGCCTTTGCTTATAATTTATATTTTGTTTGATCTACTTGTGTTCCTTGTTTTTATTTGTTATCTATGCCCTCTATTTTCTGATTTTGGCTGATTTGAATTATGATGTCATCATTGCAGTCCTCGTATGGTTTTGTTGATTACCATGATAGAGCATCTGCAGCCCTTGCAATAATGACACTGCATGGACGCCAACTGTAAGAATTATAATTGTAGTTTTAGTTATTTTGAATAAGAGACATTCTATAGGAATTTTCATTTATTTGGAAAACCATTGGGAGAATGATTTTACAAAATCCGAGGTAAGTATGTAAGAGGAGTTTTGTCTCGGCTTGTGTGAAAGCCACTTCAAACGGAGTTGCCAAACACATGCATAGATATCACTGTGATGGTTTTACTGATTACTGAATACCGTTTCATTCATTCAATCTTGAGAACCTTCTATTGAGTTTTTCCCCCTTTTTCTTTTTATTGTATTATGAAGTAATTGTGACATGGAATTAATATATTTTTTTTATATCACTTGCAGATATGGTCAGGCGCTTAAAGTGAATTGGGCATATGCCAACGCTCATAGAGAGGATACTTCAGGTTACTTTTAGGCATGCCTTATTTGTTGTGGTTATTATTGTTATGATTTTCTTTTCTCTCTCCTTTTTGTTTGCTTCTTGGGGGACTTATTTTGAATTGTATATTTCTTTAATTTGTTCAAAATATCAGGGCACTTCAATATATTTATTGGTGATTTGAGTCCAGAGGTTACTGATGCAACTTTATTTGCATGCTTCTCAGTCTATCCTAGTTGTTCGTGAGTTCCTCATTGCTTTTTTTTGTTATTCTTTATCAATTTTTTTTTTTTCAAAATATCAGGGCACTTCAATATATTTGTTGGTGATTTGAGTCCAGAGGTTACTGATGCAACTTTATTTGCGTGCTTCTCAGTCTATCCTAGTTGTTCGTGAGTGCTTTTTTTGTTATTCTTTATCAATTTCTTTTAGTCACTCCATCAAGGCCCGTGTGGTCTTTCTTTGTCACTAAAATCATTCTTAGGTAGCTAGTTTCATAAGGACAGCTGATTTGGGGAATATGACCATCGTAGCTTTACTTGGTCTTGCACGATATTTAAGCTTTTGGTACTTATTTTTTATTTTCACTCATTATATGCAGTGATGCAAAGGTTATGTGGGATCTCAAAACTGGTCGGTCAAAAGGATATGGTTTCGTTTCTTTCCGTGATCAGCAGGTATTGCTTATTGTGTTGTAATGTAATTTGAAATGTGCAAGATAATATACACCGTCCTGCTTGAAAAGAAAGAATTTATATTTTTTTTAACGACTGTTACTGGTGGTCTGTCAAATTTTTTGGCCTGTTTATGTAGCTACGAATGACTAAACCTTGTCTTGTTAAAAGAGTCTTTCAGATGTCCTGTTTCAAGTTCAATTGAATCAGAAGATTCTACTCTTGTTAAGAACACAAAATCGCTTATAAATGCTGTATCTTTGAAACCTCTTACACGTTAAACTAAATCACGTTATAAATGCTGTATCTTTGAAACCTCTTCCAAGTTAAACTAAGTTGACTGTTAGGTGCGTGTTCAGTGTGTTGATGTGTATTTTATGCAATTGATATGCAGGATGCTCAAAATGCCATCAATGATATGACTGGTTAGTCATTATTTTTTGATTGACTTGTTCACTTTTTTTTTAAATTATCCTATTTTAAATCTTGTTCCTACCAAATTGTGATGTTTAATGCCTCCTGTAGGTAAGTGGCTAGGAAATAGGCAAATACGATGCAACTGGGGAACCAAGGGCGCTGGCATAAGTTCCAATGAGGAGAAGAACAATGACACCCAAAATGCTGTTGTGCTAACAAATGGGTCTTCAGGTCATGATTTTTCTTTAAATGTTGGGCCATTTCTGCAACACCATTGCTATGCCTATATAGGTGTTGTTTGTCCTGTAGATTTTTGGCATATCTGGATTTAGGTTGTCTCGTTTGCTTGAATTTGCTGTACATGCCATTTAGGGCTTATTTGCCTCCTTTTCCTGAAACCTAGGTTTGGTTTCGAAACCTAGGTTTTATCTCAAAACCTAGGTTTTGTCTGAACACAAAATTTTTAGAAAAGTTATTTCAATTATAAAACCTTGATTTGAAACCTAGGTTTTCTCTTTCCTACTTTCCTCCCTTTTTCTTTCCTACTTTTTTCCTTCTTTCATCTCTCATATTTTTTCTTTCATCTCTTTCCTATTTCCTACTTTTCATTCTTTCTTTTTCCTCTTTCCTACCAACATTTTTGCCTCGGAATCCGTAAAAGCTAATAACTTCCCAAACATAAATCACCTTTCAAAACCTATGTTTTGCCTCGAAATCTGTAAAAGCTATTTTCCAAAACCTAGGTTTTACTTCGAAATCTGTAAAAGCTATTTTCAAAATAACTTCGAAACAAGCCCTTAATTCACAATGGATGATGGAACATGCTTATATGAAAGTGTGTGAATTCTAGCTGTTCAATGTTTGTTAGATACATGCTATCTACCATTCAAGACCTTTATTCTAGATAATGCCATTCTAGCTTTGGTAACTTACCCAATTACTTGGCTTTTTTTATGTTAGACAATTGATTCATGAGGTTCTAAAAAAATTGTTGTGCTTGATTAACTCTTAGGGCATCTGGTATAGCAATTCTGATTTAAATCGAAAATTCAACATTGTTTGATGTCCATATTATATGCACTAGCTGTTATTTCTTTATGACGCGAAATCTGTATCTATCTTTAGAAAAAGTTAGAACATTTGGACCTTGGTTGAAATTGTTCTATTCTGTATGCTCGTATGAAAAGATATATGTGGAAAAAAATTAGGAACTTTAGGATTTTGTTGACAGAAAAGTTATTCATTTTGTCTACAGATGGAGGTCAGGAATATAATAATGAGGATGCTCCTGAAAACGGTCTTGCCTATACCACCGTTTATGTTGGCAGCCTTCCCCATGATGTAAGTTAAAAGGACTGGAGTGAAATGTTTTGGTTATCTTTACCACAAATTATTATATAACTCTGATCTGAGCGTCTCATTCCCTAAGAGAGAAATTATTTTAGTTAACAGGACCGGTTCTGCTTATTATAGAACCATATTGTGGATGTGGCTTATATACCCTTATCTGTTTTAAAGCCTTTGTGACTTAGGAACTGTTTTTTGACCCGGTTTTTAATTTATTACATTTTGTCAATTGCCTGAATGATGAATCCCTTGGCTTGTACGCATTTTGGCCTAGGCCATCTCTGAAGTCAACATTTTGTTTCTGGGGTATTACTTGCAGTTTAATGTGTTCTTTGTGCTTCAATAATCGTCTATTCTAATACCCGTGCTTCTACATCGATATAATTATAATGTCTCAACTGTTTTTTCCTGGATGGTGAATGGTATTGTTGTTTCTTTCAAATGATGAGTTGTTTGGTTTTCAGACTTGATAGTAACTTGTCTCATTCCTGCAAATGCTGTTTGCGGTCATAGGTAACGCAAAATGAACTCCACTATCAGTTCCATGCATTGGGGGCTGGAGTGATTGAGGAGGTCCGAGTTCAAAGGGATAAAGGTTTTGGATTTGTAAGATACAACACTCATGAAGAAGCAGAGCTGGCCATTCAGATGGCCAATGGAAGAATAATTCGTGGAAGAACAATGAAGGTGAGAAGTCTTCTGCTTTTTGCTTATATGGTCAATGAACTTTTCCCTTTCATGGTTGGCAATGATTCTGGAATATAAAAGACCTCTACTTCTTCCTGTTGGTCGGGATACAAGTTTTCTCTTGTCTTGCAATTTTGCTTTGTGTTGTAGATAGCTGAATATTTTGTTTTGACGTTTAATCAATTATATATGTGGGAGCTAACATGCTTGAGCCCACACCTAGTCCCATCCTCACCTGGCTTCAAAAAGGGGGTATGCATGTGCAAACCCATGGAGGAGTGATGTCATGTTGTAGACAAATGAACCCAAGTTTTGTGGTGTTGGAAGTCTAAAATGCTTGTGCCTAATAACAAATTAAGTATCAGATGCATTGCTAATGCCTTCAGACACAGAATGCCAGTTTTGCCGGATTGTATTATGAGATCGTGGATAAGCTAGCTATTATTGATATATCGTTTCATTTTTGCAGTGTTCATGGGGTAACAAGCCAACGCCTCCTGGAACTGCTTCAAACCCACTACCTCCTCCTGCACATCCTTATCAAATGCTTCCCACAACAGGGATGAACCAAGGCTATTCTCCTTCTGAGTTATTGGCTTATCAGCGCCAACTGGCCATAAGTCAGGCTGCTGTATCTGGCCTTTCAGGTCAAGCTCTTGTGCATATGACTGGTCAACATGGCCTTGCTGCTGCCTCCATTGGCTTAAGCTCTGGGGGATCCCAAGCCATGTATGATGCATATTCTGGTAATTCTTCAAGGCAACACCTCATGTACTATCGTTAACAACGTTTGTCTTTTCCCATTTGCTGACTTCTGGGGGCATTGATCCGTCCCATGCCTCAAGCTTCCACCTTTCTTTATCATCTAAAAAATGGGCCTTTTCATTGAGTCATCACAGAATTTTTTTTTATTTTGTATATGTAATATTTTTCTCATCGTTCCTTCGATGACCTAAAAAAAGGAATTTACATGGGTTTGTCAGATTCTGCTGCACTGGGTTTCTTTTTTGTTATAGTTTCTTATCAATGGTTCTGATGATTTTGGACTTATCATGTCATTAATTTCTCGATTTATGTTCTCGTGAATGGCCCTATTGGTTGTGGCCTGGGACGCAATTCCCCCAATTGTCCTGCATGATGAATTAAAGCATTTGTGTGACATATTTATGCCTTTCTTAAACATAGTTGCTTTTATATAGGTCAATATATACTTAGTTCTTATTTTATTATATAAATTATAAATGCAAAAAATTGATCTTTAAATTAAGTTATCCTGTAGTTTTATTTACTGTAATGTCTTTAAATCTAAAGATAAAATTAAAAATATATTTTTCTGTGATGCATATTTGATCTCAGCGGTGAGCCCTTCATGGTGTAATGTTAGGGTCTTTAGTTCAAATTATGGCATCATAAGAAGCAGAAGATGGGATAAAAAAAAATAACAAATTAAAAGCTTTTTAGAAAACTATTAATTTTTTTAACATGTAAATCGTACTGAATGATATGGATAAAAATAGAGGGAATAAAAATAAAGTTGCAAGAGTTCAGTATGAGCATAAAAAAGGTTCCAAATAATATCACTATATTCCGGAATGTATAAAAGCTATCTATTTTGTCCTTTATAAATTAAAAAAAAGGTCGACAAAGGTGTATTGGAGGCTTGGAGCAAATATCGCTGTTGTTACCTAATGGTATTTGTAGTGGGAATTAACTATATCAAAAAGTGGGCGAATTAAATTCAAATCTCACCTCGTTAAAAGGCCCATCCATAAGGAGGGTCGCTTAAATAACAAGATATAGAAAATACAACGTAGTTAGGTCATGTCTTGTGCCTTTAAAAATACAGTGTTTTGATTATAGAATTTAAGAAATAGTCATTGTACTTAACTACTTATCAATTTGCCAACGAGTCATATTGAAATATTGTACATTATGAAAGGTCCAACTTGCATCACTTGTATATTGACATTAAAAAGGACACGAAGTCGTATTAGTATTTCCTGCTTCGAAATGCTTACATTATGAGAACATGACTATAGGAGGCTTCAACATTGAAGCGGATAAAATTTGGTTGTTCTCAATTTTTTTTTAACCTGAAAGGTTCTTAGTTCTTCGATCTTAAAAATAAAATAATAAAATGACAGTGAAGTTTCATTTTAAATAAAGGAATTTGTCTTGGCCTTACTTATATCAAAGGGAGAATAACGTGTAAGTGCCATCAAAATGTGCAAATGACAAAATGATCTCTTGCAAAGTAGCCTAACAACATTGAGGTCTCTAAAGACTTTTTTTTAAAAAAAAAAAAATCCTCCGCCCCCCGGCTGCCGGAACTATGATGCCGATGACCATTTCCCAAATAAAAGAAATAAGGTAATTTTACAAAGAAACTTAAATTAGAACAAGTTTTTGAGAACCCCACTTTTATTATGTCATTTCACAGGATCACTATTATTTGCATATTTCATCCGCAATTGTATGCCATTCTCCCTAGTATCAATACTTCAATAGGCTGGCCAAAGATCCTGGAGTCAAACACTTCTGAGCAAAAATCAAATTTATGCGTTTTAGTTGAGAAACAGTTTAAACAAAAATATTTTTTTAAACAAAAAGAACCAGTGTATTTATCAGTTTTTAATTCACAAATAGGTATAATATATTTTTATTAAATTATAGAGCATATATGTGCTTGTGTTTGCATGCAACCGTGTATCTACAAAATATATTCCTATTCTAATTGATAGCTTTAATTAGAATTAAAAGTAAATTGAATTTTATATGCACATAATTATCCTCAATGAAGACATTTTATGGCATGTAAAAAAAATAATACCAAAAGAATACTTAAAAATTGGGCCAAAAAAAAAAGAACACTTAAAAAAATGCTTCTATGTATTGGAAAATCAAGTATACTATTACATGGATCCACCTAAGTAATTTACAGTCAACCATTTTCTTTAATTTTCTTCAATTATTGTTGATTTCTCAAGCAGGACTTGATCTATTTCTTGCAGCATCCTCAGGGTGACTTGTGGAACCCATTTGATCATGCACCTGGTCAACCATAATCAATAACACATTGTGAATAAACTGCCAATACTTATTTTTTTTTTGAGTGATAAGAGTGCATTTCATCCCCCGGTATCCCTGATTCTTTCGGACCCAGAGTAATCCGGAGTCGCCCCGGAGTGCGCCGGGACTTCCCAGAGTTCGAGCCCAAGACCTGGCGGGTACGCAGTGTCTTGCCTTCCCCTGAACAACCAGTCGGACCAGCTCCCTGGACGACTTCCAATACTTATTTTTGGCAGTGTGTGTGCAGCATGCAGGCCAAAAGAAGAGGGAAAATGGGGGGGGGATCCCAATTGAAAATCTTATTCATGAGAATGACTTAAAATCCTGCATTTTGTTTGGACAAAATTTGCAAAATACCAATATTGATACTCTCTGAGTCTGTGTATAAAATTTTTTTGGCTCTCTTCAGCTATAAAATTTTCAGTAATAAAAAAAAAGTTTATAGAAAATGCAAAACATACCACCGGCGCTGAAACAAGGCTCAGATTGGGAGGGCTTAAGTAGCCACTCACAAGTGAATGGTGATCAGTGCTTTCAGCAATCATTCTCAATCTGTTTAGTTCAGGTAATATGACTCTGGCCAGATCAGGCCTGTCCTTCCTCCTTAACTCTGCACACTTGAGAGCCAAATTGGCAAGGTTCAAGGCCTCTTCTTCTGGCCAATCAGGCACCGTTGGATCCAACATCTCACTGAATGTTCCCTTTTCAATGGCTCTTTCCACATGATGAGTCAAACCCATTGGTGGTCTTGCTGTTATTATCTGCAAGAGGATGATCCCAAGAGAATATATGTCTGATTTTACACCCAACATTCCTGTTTGCTGATATTCTGGGTCTATGTAGCAGAAAGTTCCGGCAGTGGATGTCATACGGTATTGTGTGACATTGTCGGCCACAGATGGTGGGACCAGCCTGGCCAAACCCACGTCACTGATCTTGGCAACGTAGTTTCGGTCAAGTAAGATGTTGGCTGGTTTCAAGTCCCTGTGAACCAGAGGCTCTGGTTTTGTCTGGTGAAGGAACAATAGGCCAGTGCCTATTTCAGCTGCAATCTTGAACCTTAGCTGCCAAGGAAGCGATGGAGTGTTTCCTCGGCGAAATAGACGATCGTCTAAGCTTCCATTAGCCATGAATTCGTATACAAGACATCCGTATTCTGGGCATGCTCCTAGGAGGAGAACCATGTTTGGATGCCGTATGCAACTCAGTACCTCAACCTGTAAAAAGAGACCCACATTGTAGCCCTTATGTGATCAATATATAGATTTGAATTTTCTGTCACTTGATTTTGCTGTGCTTACCTCTCGTTGAAACTGTGATCTTCCTTGTGCTGCATCAGGACGTAGAACCTTAACTGCAACAGGTGTATGGTCCAGAAAGCAATGGTAGACCGGACCGTAACCACCTTCTCCAATTTTCTGTGATTCGTGGAAGAACTGGGTTGCAGATTCAATGTCCTCGATGGAATACTTTCTATACCTGACATCTATATTTACTAGAGCATCTAGTGCTTTCTTCTTCTCTTCAGATTCTCTGAGTGCTTTCATTTCTGCGCTCAATCTCTTTTGTGCTTCCAGTTCTGCTTTTCTCTTTTGTGCCTCAGCAGCTTCAAGAGCTGCTTTGGATCTGGCCTTCTCCTTCTCTGCAATTGCCAATGCAGCTTCCTCAGCTAGCCTCACCTCTTCTAATCTTCGCTCTTCCTCTAACTTCCATCGCTGAAGTTCTATCGCCTGAAATACAAGAGCAGAATCTGGTGAAACAAACTAGTTTGTCCTTTTGAAGACACAAAACAGATGTAATGTAATTCCATAATACACACCTTCTGCTTTGCTGAGAGAGCTTCCTTACAAGCTGTGCTGTACATTTCCATTGTTTGCTTGAGCTCCAACTTCAGTCTCCTCATTTCAGCCTCCACATCATCCTGCAATTACAGCACAAGATTATCAGCATGATTATATGCAATCATGAATTCAAATGTCATTCAGATGTTTAAAAAACCTTCTTTTTATGACAATTTTCACATGGGAATTGAACATTCCCTGTGATGTTGTTCTTACCAGGCCTGATGAAGAAGAAAGTCTGTCACTATCCTGTGAGGTTGATGAGAATTCAGGAGGAGGGCTGACCATATCCACAGACCTTCTCCCATATTGCGAGGCTGACTCGAAACTATGATTCGCATCAGGATCTGAGCCATATGATAGACGTGGGTTGGAGAATCCACCATCTGGGGTGTCAAATAATGAAGGGAACATACGATCTGTGCTTGCTCTTCCACCAGAACTCACAAAGGATATGTCAGTGTCTGGTACAGAGAGTTCCCCATATGACTTCCCATTCATACCTCTCCTAGTGAATGGTGACCTAAAATTCCAATTTCCAACTCCATTATCAGCCTTCAGGTAATATTTGTCACTATGCAAACAAGCAACATCACTAAACATTAAGCAATGTCACTTACCTAAATGGTTCTGATTCATCGTGGGATTTATATGGTCCATCAACGCTACGCCTATCACCACGTCCTGATTGAAACTTATTTCTGTGAGCAACATGCACGGAGGCTATGTTTTTATAATAATATGCACGTGCGTACGATATTTGAAGATATGAACGAATCTAACCTCTCATATTATTATTAATTGGAGGTATTCCTAGTCCTGGTCCAGGTCCAGGGTCCGAGTGATCAGACTTGATGCCTGGTTGTGTAAGCTGGTTGCGTAAAGGTGAAATGGCAGGAGCAGAACGTGTAGAAGGTCTCATTGAATGGACCTTTCCCTTTGCAACAGCATACACATTGCAAAAATCTGGTGCCCCTTTTGCCACAGTTCCTGGAATATCTGCTGCCTTGAATCTTCTGATAAGAGAATCGGGTTTAGAAATGCAAATTGCGCACACCAAGTTTACCTTTTTTATTTGGGTTTTATAATAGTACTTGCAATCAAGGAAATCGTAGAATAATGTTGAGAATGTGAAACAAACAGGTGAACAGCTCAAAGTGGTCAAGCTAGAATGGTTTTACATGATATTATTTCTCTGTACGTTCATTGGTGTAACAACGTCAAAGTCTGTTCATTTTATATGTATGAAGTGTTTACATACCGAAGTAGACCGGTTTTGGTTGACGCACCGAGAACCAAATGTTCGATTGCTGCATGTGAAGAATATTCGATTAAAGCTTTCGATACATCTACTTCTTCGAGTATAACATCCTTACATTGTATCTATGGTAGTCCATCCCCACAATACCGCACCATACAAAAAACCAAAGACATGGTAAGAACGTAAAATTATGTCAAGAAATCCAAAACGTTATCAACAAGTGATGGTACAAAGAGCGTTTCTTGTTTTTCAAAGCTTGTTCTTTTCTTTTCTTGGTTTTCTCGATCGGAAAGAGAAGCGAATCTTACATCTTTCCGGGTACAGAAGACCCGATATGGCAGGAAAATTTCTCTGGTTTGAGGATCAGTATCTTTGCATACTAGAGAACTCTCGTCACCAGCAGCACCATTAGCCCCTGCATTCAATTGAACAGGCAACTTGAAACCGTTTAAACAAAAAGCCAATAATTACGATGCTCTGTTTCATATATGTACTCACTCGGGGCTTGGAGAGATGGCGATGCAGATGCAGTTGGCTTAACCTTGACGTGGATAAGAACTACGGTGGATCCTCGTACAAGGAGATGATCAATGGCCCACTTGAGCGCATTTTGGCTTCCTTTGTCTCTGTCTATTGCCACTGCCACTATCCCCTGAACTCCATCCTTCCTCTCCGGTTGATTCTTCGGCAACCACATTCCTCTTTCTCTCTCTGTGCCTGTTTGTCCCTTTTCAATTCAAAAACATTGAACAATATAACTTAAAATATCATCATTCTTCTGGCACTATCCAAAGTTCATTCCTTTTTTTTAAACTAATATTTTCTCTTTTGATGTTTGTTACAGCTGGGACACCCTGTGAAAATGGAATTCCTTGTTTATTTTTAGCCCATACAGAATGAAACATGGAAGTCTCTAAGTATGATTTTTTATGGTTTCTGTTGTGTTTGAATACATCCTTTGTTTGTTGTGTTGCTGTTGCTTTTGTTTTGATTTATTACTTGCTTATTACTTGGGGTGTTCAAACGGCGTAAGAATAGCAGTTGCCAGATGTTTTTTTTCTGAGGAAATAGCAGCCATTTTTGGGCTCTTTAACTATTTTGAGGTTTTCCTCAATGAGATATCCACACAGGTTCTTGCCTCTCTCTATTCCATGAGAGAACAACCTAACTTTGCGGGTTATCGATTATCAGACCACACTCTTGTTCTTCTGGTGATTCATCTCATACATATCTTCTCGAAACAAACATCAAGGGCCATTTCTTGGAGGACAGAGCTTTTTTAAAAAAAACAAAGAAAAAAATTTGTTTATATGCACATGCCTTAAAATGATAAGGATATCTGATCTAGTCTAAAATTAAATTGAATACATTAATAATAGTAACAGAGAAGCGGGTAATTTATGGTAGATTATGAACTATATTTGAGTATTCCCACAAATACATTTTTATATTTAGGACTTTAAGGTTAAATTGCTAGACGCAAGAATTTAACATATTTAAAAATTAAAAAGATAACATATCATTGAGATAAAATTTTTATCATCTTTTTATCGTTAGAGCAAGATTTTATCCTTTGCCCATAAAGGGCCCTATAAAATAAAAGGAATCAAGGTTGGCAAAAAATATAAAAATATAAGGAATCAAGAAAATAATACTGAACTCAAATTTCATGTTTTGGTGGGTAACTTCTGTATTTTTTATCAACCACCACCTCATCTGCAATAGATGGTAGTGGAAGGGGGCCTATACCCTTTTAACTTTTTGTGTTACTTTGTTTGTAGTGTATTGATTTTCAGTTCCTATTCAAAAAAAAAAAAGTTAATTAACCTACCCAGCAAATCTTCATTACGAAGGGGGGAAGATCTCTAGTGTTGACAAAGCATATGCTCACGTGCTGGTGTATATAGTATATAGGTATTTCTCTGTCCATCTCATTCTTTTTATTTATCCTTGAATCTTCCATAGTCAAAGTATTCCTTTTGCCCCATTCATACCCAGAGATTATCTCATACCTCTTTAACAGTATTACCCAAGAGGTAGCGTGATTTGACAATGTTATAACTGGAAACGGTATATTTATATTAACAAAATAATGCCATAGAAAGAGGTTTTTCTGTAGTCTTCAATTACATTGCTGTTCTACAGATTATTCAATCAATTCATTTTTCCTTCCCCATAAAAAAAATAGCTAGTACTCCATATAGCCTGGTTGCTCACTTACAAGTGTGATGCACTAGTCTTGTTTTAAAAGCTTTCATCTTCGTTCACCTTTTTATCAACACAACTAGGGTGGAGGTCATAGTCACAGAGACCGCAAGAGAAAGCCCAGAACCTCCCCTGTTCTTTACAGAAATCACAGACGTACGCTTTGGCCATATCCAATTTCAGCATATGTTCATGCTTCACATCCTCAACCTCTTGAGGCAAAGCTTCTCCTTCCTTTCTCAGAGCAGCTTCAATGTCCCTGAGCCTCGTCTCTGTAAATGGGAAAGCTTCTGAACCATACGTGCATACCATGAACTTCCCATTCATGCTTATGACTTTACCATCTGGTCCAATGAGAACTAATGCTGGAATCCCTTTGATATTAAAGATTCTACAAAGGTCATGCCTTGTTCTGTCTTCATATGGAATAGCAAACCAGGGCATACTACTTCTGTTGATGTCGAATTCTTGAATATTTTTGTCTGTTGAGACCAAAACAATCTCGAAGCAGTGATCTTTTGCAGACTTGAGATTGTTGTATACTTCTGTAAGCTGGACGGTGAAGGAACGGCAAGGAGGAGACCAGTAAGCACAAAAGTACAGGCCTACTGTTTTTCCCACCAGTCTAGAGATTGGTTCCTACAACAATAAGTTGCTCAAGTCTTTAACTATAGCGTTTACAAGAGAGTGGTTGGTCAAGTAGTCATGAAAAAAAAATATATAAGCTTGTGAAACGACCTTTTAGATGGACCCTGTCAGTGACATGTTTTAGTTTGCCTATAACATAATTGCATCCATACATTGGTTTATATAACAGTTCCTACAACAATACTCATTTTACATACAGATTAGGTCAATCATGAAAGGACATGTATGTCAAACAAACATTTCAGTCCTGTCCAGCCTTACTGATTTCATTTGCTATATCTTATGACATAATAAACAACATCTTCAGGCAAGGGATCATGCCTACCTTTTTGTCATCCATGGAGATGAGAAAGTTGCGCCCTTCATGAACCAATAATTCTTCCAAACTTGCTTCTTCGCGCTTTCTCTTATCTATGGCTTTCAGTTCCTCACGTCTCTTATTTGTGAAAGGATATGCTTCAGCACCATAATCCTCAATGCAACTTGTCCAGTCTTCTTCTACCGCGTTGCCCTTTGAGGAGAATGGAATGAACGATGGGATTCGATTCACTTGGTATCTGTTGATGAGTCTTCTATGCAAATTGATATCAAATGGTATGGTCAGCCATGGCATACTCTTGAAGTTTTGTTGAAATGCATCCTCATCACGGTCAAAGGAGATGAAGATAATTTCTAGGCTTACACCCCTGTTTCTCAATGTGTGATAAAGTTCAACCAGATGAGGAATGAATGTTCTGCAAGGCCTGCACCAGTTTGCAGAGAAGAAAAAGCAGATAGTTTTCCCATTGCATGATGACAACGGTACCTAATCTCAGTTCAAAGATGGCAGTGAATTAACATTAAACATATATTAACCAAGCAGACGAAACAAGGGATAACAAATTTTTAAGGATGGTATACAAATGAACTGATTTCTTATATATACAAAGACACACCCTTCAGAAGGTTTCTGCGCAATCTGAGTTACCTGTCCTTCACAAGAGATAAGAAACTCAACACCTTCAGCTTCAAGGATCTTCATAACATTATCTCTATCAATATATTTAGGTTCAATATCCACCATTGCCATTGAAACTGCAAGAAGCAAGAGGTGTTCTCCACTCTCCAACCTCCTTTCCTACAAGTTATAAACTTTCTTGAGACCTATTTGATGAAGTGTATGAAATCCGAACCTACAAAGCAAGAATTTCAACCTCCAACAGCCTCTAACCCACCTGTTTTCTATAGCCTCTGTCATAGCACGGCTACCTCCTATGGCGCTGGTTCCCTCTTCTCGGTCAAGTCTGATCATGGAAAAAAGCAATATTTAAATAAGAAAAAAACATTAATCCTCAAGAAAAGAATGTCTACTGCAGTTTGTTCGAGAGAAATCAATTTACTTTCCTAGAAGAGACTCGTCTAGCTTCACCTGAAGGAAGTGACGGAAGAGGATGAGGAAGAGACGAGCAACCACGACGAAGATAGAGGAAGGAAGCGCCGAGAATCCGGACGGAGGAGGAGATATCGGGGAAGCAATGTTCAGCAAAACGGGAATATAAGAAATCGAAGGGCTCATGAGTATTACGGGAATATAAAAAATTTGATGGGGTTAAATTTGTCCAACATTTTACCTCCCCTCCAAAAACCCCCCACTTTTGGAGGGCAGCAAATTGAGGGGAGGGATAGGGATGGGGGCTGATTTTTTATCGCCCTCCCCTCCAAAATTTTCAACTAAATAGGGGGAGGGGCTCATTTTTCATTCCCTCCCCTCCCCTTCCCCCCAACCAAACAAGGCCTAAGAGAAGTGACGCTGTCGAAGAGTGGCGGCATGGAGTCCTTCTGAGAGTTGAAGCCTGGCATAGCGAGGGAAGGGAAGGAAAAACTAAATGGATGTGAGAGAAAGAGAAGGAGAAGCTAAAGGGATGGAGCCATCAATCATAAATTAGTCAAATCGCTTTTCACTTCTCGGCTGCTGCACCTCTCCTGTATCCTCACACTTAGACCCATATATGCAAAAAAAAACAAACCAGGCCGTTTGATAGGTCTATTAACTGGTTTGGACCTGATCCTGTTTTAAAACAACTGAAGTCTGTACATATTTTTATAGATCATACCACATATCTCTGACAGACAGTCCTATGAGATTCTATGTTCACTTTTCATGTCACATATTTTTCCAGGTAAAGTAGCTTTTCTCTTAATCATTTTAAGTGATTTGTTTGACCTTCAACCATCCGAAGGGACCGAACTGTCAAGTTTTAGTTTAGGTAAGAGGTTTTGAGCTCTTCATAGATGTGATTGGCATGAGTTCCTTCCATTTGATAAAGAGTGACAAGAAAAAAAATACTGAATTGGTCCCATGTGATTATTTTCTTTTATTTTACTTTTAGATTGAACCACCAAGTTATACTCATTCTTTAAATTTACTTTTGGGCCTAACATTCTTCGCAATTTGTTTAATATGTGAGGAGAATGTTACATTTAATATGCCAATGATTAAGGACAGAACATTATGACATTTTCATGAAATCCTTGTCCAGGAATATGTATTTATAAAAATATAAACATCAACTATAAATCTATTGCAAAGAAGTGAGTTTAGGATCCGTTGGTAGAAAAAGAGAGTGAGTTTAGGATTGCCAAGTGGACTGAAAAGTAAAAACTAAAAACCATAAAAGTGAGCTTACCTTACCATCTCGGACTGAAGAAGTGAGTACTAACTGAAGTAAAATACGAAGTTTAATAACTTTGCAGATCAAAACATTTATCGAGAAAGCTATAGGTCACAACTCACATGCTTCTGCGATTCAGAGTTCATAGATGATGAGTTTTTATGTCTTTAATATTATATTTAAGTACACACAAGATAGATAGATAGATATTGATAAGCAATTCTTTTTTTTTTTTGCCAAGGATAAGCAATTCAACTAAACTAGTTTGGGCAGTAAATTATACACCGCTTTTTTAAACGGACTCACTCAGTTCCCTCGAGACCGATTCTAATAGCCAAAGCATATTTGAGAGTATTTTATGTTTAGTTCTTTTGATATCTAAAAATCAGTTTAAAAAAACTTTAATAGTAAACTTAAAAGTAATGATTATAACTATTTTCTACATTCACAAAAGTAAATGTACATTTCAAACAATTGATACATTTATGATACATAAATTGAGGAGTGTATGAATGTAACAATGATATATGTAGACTCAATCACATTCTCTCATCATTTTTTTGCCCCAAATATAGATAAATATAGAATATAAGGAATGTAATTTAATTAGATCACAGTCATGGACATAAAGGGAGAGTCCTTGTCTAGATAAGATCCCACAAGGAAGGAAAAAAAGGGTGGAAAGTCTCAAAACCTCAAGCTCTAAGAAGAATGAAACAGAGTGGGGCTTACACACACACACACACACACACACAATGGGATCGAAAGTTTGTCTCCCAAACAAACATCTTGTGGATGACATTGATGCTTTCCTTATTTTAATCCACAAGAATTCAACACTTCTCAAATATCTTCTGCTAGCCTGTTTGGATTCAATACAAATAATCACTTTTGCACTTTAATAAACAAAATTATTCTTATATATATATATATTTTACTTTATATATAATAAAATAAGTTAAAATAAGTTGATCTTAGGCATATACATCCCATTGGCTAAGGGAAAGATCCACGAAGGTCCTTTTTTTTTCTTTTTTTGCAATATAAAGTGATGATGGTAGGCTCATAAAATAAAATAGAGAAACTTAATTTATTTTAAAGAATATAAATATATCAAAAAATTTTAAAAGTGAGTTATGGTTTTATGAGGGATTGGTAGAGCATTTATTTAAGGCACTACGCAGGATATGCAGTAAAGTGGGAATTAAATACATATTCCTACAATGAGAGTGAGATTATTGAAATTGTTCCTCTCAAACAAATAATTTTCAGAAAATTCTTTGGATCCATTTCAGGAACAGCATGCCACATTAACGCTTCCCTTATTTTTCACCCACAGATATTCAACACTATACAAATATCTTCAGCCATTCTCATACCTCTCTCACATGTGGACTGTATATATCTGGATGTGTTGGGATATGGGCCACCTTTGATAGATTAGGCCCAAGTCCATGGGGTAGGTCAAATGCGTAAACCTAAACCCTGGTGGGAAGTTATAACAGGGGGAAAGTGGCTCCCCAAAGGCGATAGACATAACGCACAGAGAAAACAAGTTTTCCGTCTTCCCTTTTCTCTTATAGAGAATCCTCTCATCTCCTCTCCTCTTGCCTTTAGTGGTTTTGATGTGTCTCATATTCGGATCCATACTTGTGATCCAAATTCCGCGTGGGTATCTGCAGATTCGTAATTCGGCATCTCCAGGTACGCCCGAAATCCTTCAGTGGTATCAGAGCTTATAGGTTCCTGAGGCAATTTTACTTATTGTTTATGAATTTCCGTAAGCACGTTCGTTAAGATCTACAGTTTATGTATACATTTCTTGCTTTCCTGTATAGCATGCCGTTTCATTTTTCGGTACAGATTTCAAGCATGTCTG
>JANTPZ010002253.1:0-16914 GCA_025593235.1 Vachellia pachyceras
TAGAAAATAACTAATCCGAGTCGTGCCCGAGGACACTGTCCTAAAGAGTTATTTCGCCATAAGTCGGCAACTCCCCAGGATTAAACGGACTCTTCTTGTCGGAGCAAGGTAGCAGAACAACAGAAAATAAAGAGCGGAAGCAAAAAGGAAGAGAAGAGAGAAGCTCTGAAATTTGGTCAAGAGGTTGGTGTATCTTCCTCAATAGTGGAGCATTGTATTTATAGGTTCCACATGACAAGGCTTTCACTGTTTCAAGGACTTCTTTGCCTTCATTGTTTTAAACAATGTGGGACTTCTTTTTCCTTTTAACACACACCCACATATAATTCTAACAATCCCCCACATATGTGTTAAAAGACAACTATCATATGCTCATTCGGTTTACAAGATGGGTATAAACGTTTCGAATCTGGTGCCTTTCAACTATGAACCAGACCTAAACCAATAATTCTTAGTACACAGAGATGTCAATGAAATATACGTTTCTATGAGTCAAAAATCTTTGTTGTGTACTAGATGCCTTATTAATCAGAATATACCCCCACATTTTCTGCTGTTAACGGTGGTTTTTTGCCCTTTAAACGGCCGTGCGCGTGCCTGGTGTTCAATGAATGCTCTAAAGATTTTGCCACGGTCTCATAGAAGCGGCCCCACTTCACATTCATCTAGGTGATTTCATCAAATATATTTGCAATGAATATACCATCCATAAGGACTATGAAATCATTAAAAGCTTGTTTAGCCTCTCCATCAATGCATTCTAGCACTTTCTCAAATCATAGGAAGGGACTAGAAAAGAAAAGTTTAGTGCTAGCAGAATTAACAAGTGACTTGTTTTTACCCATATGAACCTTCTTTATGGGATCTCCAATCACGAAGGTTGGGTTACCATCACCGTTAATTTCAAATTTGCTTAAGTCCCATTCCCCTCGATGTTTCAATAATTTGTTTCTTCCCTAGGAGTTTTGTTAACAGATCTGTTAGGTCAATTTTAACCTCACAAAATCGATTGAGATAACACCATAATTATGTAGCATGCTATATCAAATTGTACCTCAAACAATATTTACTGATACCATTGCTCTATCTACAATGGATATTGCCATTTGGCAATCACAACTTATCGACATAAAAGGTCGGATCCACACCAAAATTTTGTCAATAAGTTTTCAACAACTTAGGAATTCAATATCAGTCAATTTCAGAGTAATAAACTCTTATTCACATAATAATTCTTTCAACCACCATTAAAGGTGAATAATCATAGTGGATTTTCTCATATAAAAACGAAGTTCAGTTGACATCCGTGTATTTCAATACAACGGGAATCCACTGTTCATGATACTAATATTTGTAGTATCCCTCAAATATTTATTTCTCTTGTAGGATGCATATTTATATATGCTCAATCTCCATATAGCATAAGCTATATCATTAATATTTGTTAATACAACAAATTCTCTAAATTTATGCATATACAGATTGAGCTGCAAAAGTCACTTCAAATAATGTGTTGGCATCATAAGGAATATTCACACAATGATTCAAAGCCACATTTCGATAACATTTCTTAATGTCATATATCATCCACATTTTTATTCCGTTATAATTTCAACATCCAATATCACATTTGATTTACTCATGCTTTCAAATCGAATTTGAAGCAACAAATCATTACAACTAAAATGTCATTCACATTAAAATTCAATATCAAGATAATTATGCATGCTCATGCATATTTTTACCGAAATAAATACACATCCATAAATCATGAAAATAGAAGCATATTTAATGACGAAGTTTCCATACTCATATATTGCTTATTTCAAGCAACATAAAATTTTAATAACTCATAAAACTTGCTATCAACAGCAAATAATATAACATCCACTTAATTCACAATGTGTCTTAATATTTTTAAAGAGAGGCAAGCAATTTAATATAATTTTGAAACTATATTTTTATTTTGTCAAAAAGATTGTAAGGTATCCCGTTACATATAAAAGGCTACTAGGCATCCCCACACTTTTAAATATTTCACATTCTATAATTTTAATTAAATTAGAATCTCATACCACATATAATCCCTTTCCATTCTAATTAAATTAGAATATTCCTCAAATATTGTTACTCTCAAATTCAAAGTTTATTTTGCCAAACTTTCAAGCACCACAAGTGTTGTACAAAAATTTGTATAAAAATTCATTCATACTCCCATGAACAATAGTACCCCAAACAAAACTGATGTAATGGTGATTATTTGGCATCATGACATTCACAAGTCACAATAATCGTATCGGCAATGAATTATTTTATTCATGTAAAAAAATTTCATTCATCAAAAAGTTGGTACCACACATCCAACTTCATATCCATTGTTCTCAACAATTTAATGTCATCAAAGCTCATTGAATGAAGTAAAAGCACATATCACATACGGTTTAATCCTCATGGCAGTAATGACTCATATCTGCTAGTATTCAAAACGTGAATTATACATTATAGATTATCATATATTTCCAAATACTATGTTGTTTTGATCAAACAATACTGTGTTGTTGTGTAAATACCAATATTCAAATATATATATCTATGATTCTTGCACAAAACTAACAATGCAGAATACACACAGACACAAATCAAGAAACCAACTAACAAACTATTAACGCTTTGATGTTCATGATTATCCTTACTTAGTCCTTACCTCATGGACAACAAAGTCTACAGTTCCATCTTTAATATAAATAATGAAAATATAATTATTTCATTGTACAAAATTTTCAAGATCATCATACCCTTGTTATAAAATAACGATCACAATGAAAATAATTATTCAAATCTCATAAACCCAATCACACGGCATGGGACTATAAAGCTCATGCAACCAATCTCATATAAACCCAACAGAATACATCCCCTGGGTAACATACATTTATGGGCATTATAGGGCACTAAAGGATTTATTGTCTGGTATGCATGTTAAAGTAATGAAACCAAAATCAATAACCAAAAACCTTCTGCCCAAATTCATTCATAAATAGTGCAATATGCCTCTAGCAACATAAAGCCTATACTGCGAAGTATCTCAATTCATAATTACTTTGCCCAATTGCGTGTGTGTTTGGAAAGTCCGTTAGGAGAAAGGAGTTTACAGATTTTGAGGTATTTTGCGGATCTTAAGATGGTTTTATGGATTTCGAGATGGTTTTTACAGATTTCAAAATGGTTTTATCTCGACTTACGTGCACCGTTTGAGAAACGGTATTCCCAAACAAGCACTGCATCGTTTCACACAGTAACGGAGCTCATAGGCTTCCAGAGGCGTTATACAAATAATACTCTCATTCCTTAAATAAAATCCTCTACCAAAATAAAATTATAATCCATATGGAAACTGTATTACCTGAGGAATCGTTGGGTGCGACGACACCACTATCTCTTTGCCACCATCATCACGACACTTTTGTTTGGAGCTTTCCATACAAAAGCAATGTCTCTGAGGTCTTAAGCAAGTCTGGTTAAAAAGACAAATTTAGCACTTAGTGTTTCTAATCACCATGGCCCACATGAGATAAAGCAACATTTGATTAAATAAATCGTGCATAAGAAAAGCACAATTAAACTTAAGTATTTCATCAAATATTCAACTCATGATAATTAACAAAATTGCCAAATAATTTGGGCACAAAAATGGAGCTAACAAAACTTTATTTACTCCAAAATATTTTCTGGAATATTCCACAAATGGCTCAAAAGAAAAACAATTAAATTGAGCCTAACAGATAATTACAAAGTGCACTGAGAAAACCATATGTGCATATCTTTATTGGAATTTTAAAAATCTCCCACCCTTTCTCTCATCCAAATATTGTTTAAAAAATTAGTCCAAGCATATTTCACTTAATAAAATGTTTGTAAAGTTTAAAATTGTGAAATATCTTTTAATTTTCCTTAATTTTAAACAATCAATAAATGATGCAGAAAGAAATTAAATCCTAATAAACCTTAAATAAAGGAATATGCTTAAATGACATTTATTTTCACGTGTATAAGTTCCAGATATAAAAACAATTTTACTCAAATATTTTGAAACTCTAATAAAATAAAGTAGAGCCAGAATCCATGACCCATACATAAACAAAGCCCAAAACCATATTTTAAAAGAATAAAGTGAAAAGCTTTTGTAATAAGGCCCAAAACAAAAGCCCAAAGTTATTTCCAAATAGAGCCCAGATTGAAAACCTAATATTTTTTTATTTTATGAACAGAAGTCCAAACTCTGAACAAGATCGAAAAGCCCAAATGTGTTTCCTTTTTATTTTTTTAATTCTGCTGACCCTGCCCAAATTTGTTTAAAAGGAAGGCCCAAAAGCAAGTTCAAACAGTGTTCACCCTTATTTTTGAACTGGGCAAAATTTTTTTTAAATGGCCCATTCATCAAGACCCAAAATGTTAACAGCCCAGAAAAATTTGCAGGCCCAGAGTTTGAAGCTTAAAAAAAGGTTTTCGGCCCAAAACGCAAGTTTTTTCAATGTTTTTTATTTAGCCCAAAACACGGCCCAGTTTCTTTAAGTGAAACTGTGCGTTTCATGAGGGCAGACGGCGCCTTTTTGGCGCGTTGGGGAGGCCCTGGCTGCACGCCAAGACGGTGCCGTTTTGGCCCAAGCCAAAACGCATAGTTTTGGCAACTCACCCAACGAGTGGGTTAACCTACCCGACCCGCTTGCTGGCGCGACCCGGTTGATCTCCTTCACGCGGTGTGTTCCTTTTTTATTAGACCCAGTTGATCTACAATGGCAGAAAAACGGCAATTTTCGGACGAAAAACATGTGGAACAACCTTTTCATCCTCTACCATATGAATCCATGTATGAATATATATATATATATACACAAATAGTAATCGCAGAGTCATATTCAATGCATAAGAACGAGTAGGCTCGCAAAATTTTGAAAAAGTTTTCTTCTCCAACGAGAAGCCATGAATTCCGATGAGAAAGCTTGAAGATCTCAATGAAAGATAGATAGTTATTTCCATATCCAAACACGGAAGAGCGAAATAACAAAATCACAGCTTCAAAAAAACCCACGGATTCTCATATATATGCACACACGAAAACGAGAAGAATTGAACAGTTCCATGGCAACGGTGAAATGTTTTAAAAATAAAATGCGCATACATATTTTCTTAGATTCAAACCTGGAAAAACAAGATGTGTATGCATATAGATCTCAAGATTATGAAAGCGTTGCACAAATCATGGAAAATTTCGAAAGACTGGAAGCATAGGATCCGTAAGAGATAAGGGAGGGATCTTACTGCCTATATTTGTTGTGTGCAATTAACTATAATCAAATAAAAGGAGGTTGAAAACGCGTTTCACAAATCTAACGAGAACTAACTCTTTAGTTGTAATCAGCACTTAAACATCAGTGGATCCTTCAGTTCCTCTACAATATTGTGCTCATCATGTTAGTAGCAACATCTACAAGTAAAAGAATTACAGCATAACTCTTAGATTGCAAGAAAATAATAACAATATTTAGAAAATAACTAATCTAAATCGTGCCCGAGAACACTGTCCTAAAGAATTATTCCGACATAAATCGGCAACTCCCCAGGATTAAACGGACTCTTCTTGCCGGAGCAAGGTAGAAGAACAACAGAAAATAAAGAGCAAAAAGCAAAGAGGAAGAGAAGAGAAAAGCTCTGAAACTTGGTCAAAAGCTTGGTGTATCTTCCTCAATAGTGGAGCATGGTATTTATAGGTTCCACATGACAAGGCTTTCACTGTTCCAAGCAATGTGGAACTTTTTTGCCTTCATTGTTTTAAACAATGTGGGACTTATTTTTCCTTTTAACACACACCCACATATAATTCCAACAAAAAATAATTATAGTTGGTGCCTTATAAAATGTTAATTCTATAGATATCAAAAACATGAAAATTAACATTATTAAAAACATATAAATAAATTAAGAGAGTCGTAGTTATCACAACAATTGATGAACAATATGCATGTCTCATCTTGAACTTCATGTACTGTGAATAACTCATGGCTATGTCATGTATGTATGTTATGTTGTTATGGTACTTGAAAAAGAAAACCAACTAGATCCGTAACATACGGCTATAAAATGTTAATTTTAGTTATAAAGATTATACACTTCAACTAGTTAGTTTCAATAAAAACAATTCAGTTACATTTTTTTTATAAAAAAAGTGTTTAACTCCAACCCTCATTATATCTTTTGGGGAAAAACTCATTGGCTATTAATCTATGGGGATTTCTGAACAGCAAATCAAAGTTTTTAAAGATTAAAATGCTTTTTTTTGGCAGAAAAGAGATTAAAATATATTTCTAGCTAAACGCTCTGTTCTCAGAGTTATATTCAACTACATGGGTATATTAGTAAAATTAGAATAATTTAAAAGGTTAATATGTAAATTTATACCGAAAGTTTTTACTTATCAATAGTAATGTTGCACAGAAATTTTTTTAAACAATACTGCCTCGAAAGGGTTCAAATGGAGTAATGTCGTTTTATACACTTAAAAATGCTATCGATCAACATTAATTTTTTAAATGTGGTTAAAACATTATTACATTTTGAAACTTTTAAAATAATATTAAACAAAAAATATCTTTTGTAATAACATTTTTTTTTGAACGAAAACTTTCAAAACAAATTTAATTCTTAACCTTGCTGCAAAAAGGTGGCCTATATGTGTATGTGTCAATACATAAGATAAGATGTAAGTTTAAATACCGCTGATAATACTCGAATCTTAAAATTGAGAGGTGATTTAATAAATACACATGTAAGCAACTTCTTTATGGGTGGGGGCTTCTACGTCCACATAATGTGTTTATTTGGAAACACTTAACTTTCATCTAAAAGTATGTTCAACAGTATTTTTTCACAAAACGAGATAATTTCCTCCACATATTTACCTTGATTTACGTAAAAGTACTTCTCTATTATTTTCCCAAACGGACTCAATCTTTGTGGACTCAGATGTTGCACGTTACCCTTTCCCCTGACAATACTTTGACTTGCAAAAACTAGAGTAAGGACAAACATGTTGCTAGGTTAATACACACGTGACATAAAAATATTTGAAAGACAAAGAGTATGATAGTTCACAAATCATATTAACGTGTTTGTTTGGCAACACTTAATTTATACTCAAAAGTACGTTTAACAATATTTTTTTGTAAAACGAGATAATCTCCTTCACATATTTACCTCGGCTTACGTAAAAGTACTTCTCTACCGTGTTACTAAATGGGTATAATAATGATTCACAAAATGCATATACAAACATATGTGTATATTTTTTTTTTTGCCGAAACATATATGTATATATTTAGGGCAACCGAAATTGCTTTTATGCGTGGACCACCCTATACGTAGAGTTGAAGATGTTGTTTTTAGACTTGTACGAATTGAAACATCGAAACTCTAGAATCTTGGGATGGCAAAGAGGCCAAGCACGCTTGGTACCCCTTATTTACACATAACTGGGACATTATAATTAATATATTTGCTCTGCATTTCACTACTTATGATTCTTCCTCCTTGTACTCACTCTCACACGATAGTGAGGACAAGTAAGGATGGAAAATTGACGGGTTCGGATCGATAAAAGTCAGCCCACCACCTCTAACTAGCGGGTTGACGGGTCAACCTGTCTAACCCGTTTTTTATTTTTTTAAAAAAAATTTATTATATATATTTTTTGTTTTTTTTCAATTCCAATTTTTTTTAAAAAAGTAATATTAAATTATATTTTTATGAAATTATTGAATACTTGTTGATAAGATTCGAAAGAGAATAATGAAAATATGCAATCTCATAGAAAAAATTGAATAAAAATAGAAAAAAAATATAAAAAAATAAAATGAAAAGGTTGGCGGGCTCGGGTTGGGGATTCTCAGCCCGTCAACTGCGGGCTGACCCGCATTCCCATCCCTAAATACAAGATATACATATTAATGCTTATATATAGAGAGAGAAAGAGAGATGTATATAGATACATCTGTGTGTGTGTGTGTGTGAGTGAGTATTAACTATATAGCGAGGCTATTGAGTAAAAGCGTTCAAATTAATGGAGAAGATCAACTCAGAGTTGAGGAAAGGTTCCTGGACCCAAGAGGAAGACAATCTTCTCAGAGCTTGCGTTCACAAGTACGGCGAAGGAAAATGGCATCTTGTTCCTCATAGAGCTGGTATATATATAAACAAAAGTACACATAGATATAGATACATATATCACTCATCACACATTCATATATATAGATATGATAATGGTTTGCATTAAAAATCTGCAGGTTTGAGGAGATGCAGGAAAAGCTGCAGAATGAGGTGGTTGAACTATCTGAAACCCAACATCAGCCGAGGAAGCTTCACCGACGACGAGGTTGATATGATTCGAAGGTTCCATAAACTTCTAGGCAACAGGTATGCATAAACGTTTTTCTCTATCTTTCTCTCTCTCTCTCTCTATATATATATATATATGTATATAATTACTTAGCTGAGAGCTCTTTGATTATCTGTTTGTGGATACACACACACATAGATGGTCATTGATAGCTGGAAGGCTATCAGGAAGAACAGCGAATGACGTGAAGAACTTCTGGTACACCAATATGAGAAACAGGAAGAAAGAAGAAAGCCAAGAGAGGGAAGAAATTAAAGAGGCGAATAATAAGAATGATGATGTGGAAGAGGCTGGAAAAGTGAAGCAGCAGCACGTAGTGCTAAAACCTCGGCCTCATAGTTTCTCTAAGAATTCGCCATGGTTGAGGAGGAATGATGATAATAAGAATAAGGTTGCTTCTGCGAGTGACGAGGGTGATGCAGGAGCTGGAACTAGCTCTGGTGATATCAAAGAGGGTAGTGTTGCAGAGAGAGATCAGTCAGAAGAGTGGTGGGAGAGTTTGCTGAGCAAGGGAGTGGATGAAGGGCTACTCGGGAATTTCACAATGGAGTTAGGATTTTCTTAAAATGGAGAGTCAGTTTGGTTTTGGGGAAGAACAGAATTGTTGGGGTCACTGTTCGTACGAGTTCTAGAGAATCACTGGGCTTCGATCTCCTCTTTCTTTGGAACTATTCAAAGGTGATTATCAAATCAAAATTCTATTATGTATATCAGTTTTTGCATCCAAAACATAAGTGTAATTTTGTGTGTCTCCCATTATTTTTTAGAGTTACGGGTTAAGTTCTAAAGAAGAAAAATAATATCTGATAAATTTCACAAACTCATTGATGACTCTCAATAACTTGTTAATAAGTTTTTGGCATTTGTAGTAAGAAATTATTTCCTTTGATTGAAATCTAATCGTGATTCTTCCTATTTCTTATAGGAGGAATTCCTACCAGGCCCTAAAAAAATTTAATTACCCAAAAATCTATTAACAATTAAGAAGCACGCTATGACAAATTTCAATACTTATTAGTTCTTAGTTGTTAAGAGATTTATAATTCTAACCTGTTACAGGGACTTTTTGTTGTAATTAAATCACTTTCTTAGAATATTATAGTAATTCCCTTTCTTATTTTCATATGCTTATACTCATGTATAAAAAAAGGAAAAGGTAAATCCTCAATTTTTCACAAAATTTCCAACTTCCTTTTTTCTTTGCATTGAGAATTCAAAGCATATGGTCACCAATTATATATGATTCCTGATTGAATTGCAAGCTTTGCCACCCCAACTTTCAATCGGTTTTTTTATCACTGTACTGTACGTAAAATTTAAAATACTTTGATATCTTACCATGATCAAATGATGCAATTTTAGATTTTTATAATTTTTCAAAAAAATATTATTTATGTAGAATATAAATAAAAAAATTAAATGGTTAGAACATTATGAAAGGTATTAGAAAAATAGAACAGTGGAGATCTAATCTTACCTTCCAAATGAAATGCATGATTTTATCAACAATTTTGTCCTAATTAATTTTCGCAATTTCCCCCAACGCCCTAAATAATATTCCCTTTGCGTTGAAAATAAAAATCCCTCCATTTGGACAACAATATAAAAATATTCGAAACTGCAATTTATATATAACAGTATTGTATGTTCTACAGTGTGAAATTTCGATGTTCATTTTGTTTAGTAATGGCTTCGTTTGGAAACCCGTTGAGAAAACGGACACAGATTCCTAGGTACTTTATGTGAGAGGAATTTTGTCTCGGCTTACGTGAGAATGGATTTTGGGGTCAAAACGGGGTTCCGACGAAGCTAATATTTATTATTTGTTTATGATAGCAACTGCGGAAAGTGGCGCAGACCCTAAAAAATTAGCATGCACGGTAGTTTTGTTTTTGTTAAATGCAATTGTACTCAATATTATCATGAGTCATGACCATCAAAATAGTTTAAAAAGACAGAGTGCCTGTTTGGGAAGTTATTTTCCCAAACGGTGCATGTAAGTCAAGATAAAACTATTTCGAAATTCATAAAAACCATCTTGAAATCCGTAAAACCATCTCGAAATTTTCAAAATGCCTCAAAATCTGCAAAATCTATTTTCCCAACGGAATTCCTAAACAAGCACAGAATTGTACTCAAGACTTTTGTGATGAGTTATTTTTGCTACTACTTACTAGTGGCGGCAATGACAGTGCTTGTAGTTTAATTATATTTGGAGAAACTTTTTTTTTCATGACATATATAAATTAAAATAAATTTTTTATATACTTACCTGGCCACGTTGACATTATTAACTTTCCTATGCACCTAATAAATTTTCTCAAAAAAACCACAAAAATGGGTTACGTCGCAATCATCCTCTCACAAAAAAACAAATAAATGAGTTGTGATATTTATCGCTGTCGTTTGGCTGTTGGGATTAGTAAAGGCACAAGAAATCAATATGCATTAATTGTTCGGTCCCTTCTCACGTACACTACGTTATAATCATTTAGATTTTTAAGATTTAAACGTACGATTATATTTTTGTGTAAAATGAAATAATTTTTTTTCATATATTTACTTCAACTCACTTAATGTTACGTTTGGTATCATGGAAGTGAACCCATGGAATTAGAATTGAGGTTAGAAGTGAAAATTTGGTTGTTTGGTAAGTGGGAAGCCACTTCCATCAAATGTGAGAAATGGCAATTCTCAGCTCCCCCATAGAAATTGAGATCAGTTCCATGGAATTCAAACATATGGACCATTATGTCCCCAATCTCTAGCGACGAAGGAGTGCATATGACAAATGGTGGCGACGAACGCGACCAGCGATCTCTGGCGACGAACGCAACCCCCACCCCAGATCTCGGTGATGAACGGACCCCCAACCCAGATCTCGACGACGAACGAACCCCACAATGGCGATGAACAGGTGGTCGGAGTTGGGAGGGGAAAAATGTTTTTTTGGAGAAGAAGAGAATTTTTGTTGTTGTAGAGGGTATATTAATATTTTCATATTATAAATATAAATATAAAATTAAAATAATACCTCACTTCTTCCAACATATCAAACATACTTTTAATCTCACTTCCACTTTCAGTTCCATCAAAATCAGTTCTGGATACCAAACGGAGTATAAAAGTATTTTTCTACTCCGTTCCAAAAGCATGTCCGTTACATGCCACTCTTTTGCTGCGCGTGTTGGGAGTATAATATTCTCTTCTCTTTAGATATCATTTGGAATATTGTAATAATCCTTCTGAGAGATCATATATTTTATTGGAGGGAGTATATGTTTTCAGAGGAATATAATTTAGAATATTTAATTTCTTTTTCTTATATTTTGCTTTTGATTTGATAGATAGGAACGATGCATGTAGCCATTTTCTTCGGAAATATTCAGGGTGTCAAAATATTACATTTTCTAGGAGAATGAATCAAAGTATCACACCTACATTAGTTACATCATTTGGTGCAGTGATCGCTAATAGAGACATGAATATATTTAACAGTTGTTTTTTTTTCTGTACTTAACAGTCCAAACTGTTAATTCTGTTTTCATTTTTTTTGAAATTAAAACCTTCAAATATTAGTCTGTGCCAACTGCATCTCTTGATTTTTGATGGTGCTCTTATATATATATATATATATATAGCTGTCATATATTGCAAAATATATAGTTGCGAACAATTCTTAATATATACTACCTTATATCCCTAAAATTTAAATTATTTTATCTTCTATATTTATTATATAGTTCTAAACCAATTTATCTAATTTATAAACTAATATATAATATTACATTTGGGTTATTTAAGAAAGATCGATTAAATATTTTTTACTATAATTAACTAATTTATTACATTTCTGTAATATATCTAAATCAATTAAATAGCTGGCATATTAAAAACGGGAAAAAGTATTGCTTCGTTCCTCTCAAGTCTTGAGTCATTTTGTTTATTTGGATTTTATGAGGTCTTTTTTGTTTTAATTTTCGTCATACCCAACATTTTTCTAAAAATAAGATATTTCTTACCCGTTTCATTACATACCACGAACACAATTTTTCATTTTGCATCATTAAATTTTTTTGTCAAATAGTATAATATTAATTTAAGTCTGAGTATTATATAATGCTCAAATGAAAAACAGAACTCTCTTAACATGATTTTTTCCTATTAAAAAATTTTAAAAAATATTTATATATCTTCTAAATTTATTGTGAGAAGAGATAAAAGATAGAAACCAAAATAATTTTTAGAAAATTTTAATGATATAAATAATTTCTCAATTCCAATGAGACGGTTTAAATAAGTGTTATCAAACCATTTTTAACCCACATAAGTATATTTTTTTTCATAACTCAGCATCTTCAAGTGACTTTGAACTTGGGATTGATTCTTATTGAGTCAAGACTGTCAATAAACAAATGCATTTTTTTCTTCAAAATTTAAGATTTTGTTATCCTCTTTACGGTGAGATCATCAATTACCATAGCATGATTCTAATTGCATTCTTACTTTAAAAAAAAAAAAAGAAAGAGAGTAACGTGAATCTCTGGTCAGAGAACGACACCGACAAAGTAGATTCTGTGTCAGTAAATTATGGGGGCATCAACTTGGCCATTGCTGAAGCAATGATCCTTTCCCTGTATAACTTTAGTCCTTCACCATTCAGCTGGTCGTGTAAGCTTTGTCCTTTAATTTTTTTATATTTAATCAAAGGTATTCCTACTGAAAGCATATGGTAAGAGGTTTCACCTATGGTAGTTTCAATGTACATAATAAATAAAGACATTATTATACAAAAGCCAACTGCCCAAAAGTTTCTATAAACTAAAGGTTGGTTTTATTTGATTATCCAAGGAATTCTTTCTTTTTAATTTTGATATGTTCACTCTCATTGGACTTGTTTATGATAATGTTTGGAAAAGTCAAACTCACGTTCATCAGTGTTTTTTTCGTAAAATGAGATAATTTACTTCACATATTTACCTTAACTTACGTAAAAATTCTTCTCTACCACATTCCTAAATCGGCACAATAACTTTTCTTTCTTACTCTGTTTCATCTTTTTCTCCGCTTTTTGTCCCTCTCACTTATTCTCTTAACTAATAAGGATGTATTCCAAACAAGTAGATGCCTTACATATTTTGCGCCCGTTTGGATGGGCGTTTTCTCCTCCAAAAGGAGCTTCTGGAAGGCAGAAGCTCGGTGGACAAATTTTTTGTTGTTTGGGGAAGTGTCTGGGTAGAAGTCCTTCTCCTGGTGAAGCAACTTTTTCGCAGAAGTGGGAAAGGGTCGCGGTGCGAGAAGCTCGGCAGCGTACAGGTCCTCCTCTCACACAGGCCGTTTGCCTCCCCGAAATCTATTCTTACACTTACCGAGACAAAACTCCTCTCACATGTTTACCTCAGAATCTGTGATCGTTCTCCTAACGGAATTCCCAAACAAGCCCTCAGTCCAATCTTCCTCTCTTCCTTTGGCTTCACTTACACTTCGGCCTTCGTCTGATTCCTCCGTTGCTCGGAGCTGCATCACCATCAGTCCTTCGCTCTCGACTCCTCCAAACCTTCGCCGCTCTCCTCTTTCATTATCTCTGTCTCACTCACTCCACTGATCCATTCGACGTTTACATATATATAGAGGTTTGATTTAAGTAGATTTATGTTTGATTTGAACCAAGTTGAGTTTCCATTATGCTTTCGAGTTCTCTTTATCCATTATTTGTTCTTCACAGATTATCTTTGCCCATTGCTTAGGGGATGCCAGAACTGTACTCTTTCCAAGCGGCGTGGCGGCGAGTTTCGCAATGTCGTCGACAAGAAGCAGGTCAGAGTCTAGGTATACCACTCGTCGGACGCATAAAGGAAGAAGGTTGGCTAGGTAACTATGAGCGTAGTTGAGAGGGTAGTCGAGGGCGGGGCGAATGGAGGTGGAGATGAGGCCGGAGACGATGGAGTGAGTCATCGAAGAATTCAGTACAGATTTAATGATAAACCCAAACAGTGCTAACTGAGAGGAATTCAAAATGACATAAAAGACTAAATAGGTTAATACATGTGGGTCATTGAACCAGGAAGGCAGCAGCTCAGTTGCCCTCTTCTAAAAAAGAGAGAAGTCTACAAAAATATTTCAAAATATTCCCGCTTATTGAAAGGGATATTTTGGGGGTATTTGGTAAAGCTTCCGAATACCCTAAAAATATGTCTAACAGTATTTTTTTATAAATTAAGCCGCTTTCTCAAACGCAATCTTTAACAATTTCTAACTGTGTATATTGAACAGGAGGGAGTACAGAATATGACTCACTAGGCTTTTTCTCCTCATAGCTAGTAGGTTTGCAGACAATGCCTGACCTAGCACCCACCCTATCAAATAACTGATCAGATTATTTCAAAATTATTATTTCCAATTGTTCCCGTACCAAACACCATTAATGAATGGTTGCCAATTAGCGTGATTGGAGGGAACTCACCAATTTTTGGAAAAATGTGAATGCCATGGGTTTGTTCACGGGGGTTTTCTTAAGTACGAGAGATCATGGGTTTGGGAATGTGTTGAAATTTAAGAGAATTATTTTATATAAATGGAGGTAAGTATATATGAGAGATTTTATTTCAGTTTACATAAATATAATTTCTAATGTGATTATCAAACATGTAGAGAGTCTTCCATTTTAAACTGAAACAAATATGAATTTATAAACAATCCATGTCCAATGTAATACCTATGAACCTTTATAAATAAACATTATCTCATTTTAAATGATCTTGAATTATACCAGATAAATATAAAAAGGAGATGAGTTAAAGTGTAAATTTATCTCAAAAATTTTAATTAAGAAGTGTTGGCATGGATACTAGTTGGGGTCACGCTAGTGCTGGGAAACGGGCCAGCCCGCCCTAGCCTAAGCCCGTTTAGGCGGGCTGGCGGGGCACTTTTTTTATTATTAAAATTTTCTTTTAAAAAATAATACATAAAATTTATCAAGTTTATTTGATTTTTCGGAAGAAAAATATAATACATTTCTAAAAAAAATATAATCAACAATGTTTACAATACAAAAACATAATACATAATCAACAATCTCCAAAGTAAGTATGCATTTAAAATGAAATAATAATGTTTAAAATAATATCTAAAGCTATTGAAACATCATCATCTTCTTATTAAAACTATAAAAGATTTATTTTTTAAAAAAATTAAAAAAACTAAAAAAACGGGCTGACCCGCCCTAGCCGGCGAGCCATTTTGGCAGCCCGAACCCGCCCTCAGCTCACGGGTTGGCAGGTTCAACCCGCGGGCTGAGCCTGTTTTCCCAGCACTAGGTCACGCTACAACGATATAAAACTTTTTATGGTGATATCAGAGGTAAAAAAAACTTCTAGATATTTAATGTCCTTGAGTGAAAGATTTTATGGTTAATTTGTGTAACATTCGAGGCATTATCCCCGTCTAGATACTTAACGCCCTTAAGTAAAGGTCTCTTATTCCTGTGCATTTTGTAGCGGTTCAAGCAAACCGCTATTAAAATATTTGTTTTCATAGGCAAAGGCAAAATTTTGCATCGCTTTGTGTGCCCCTAGTTAGGGTGATGACGTTGAATAAATAATTCAAGTATGTATTATGTTAAATTTGTTTTTAATCTAGGGGAATTGTTTTTTAAAACTTACATATTTAGTTGCGGTTCTAAACCACTGCAAAAACCATAACATAAAAGGCTGCTAATCTAAGGGCTTGTTTGGAAGCTATTTTGAAAATAACTTTTATAGATTTCGAGATAAAATCTAGGTTTTGAAAAGTGATTTATGTTTGGGAAGTTATTAGCTTTTACGGATTCCGAGGCAAAAAGTAGGTAGGAAAGAGAAAGAATAAAAAGTAGGAAATATGAAAGAGAAAGAAAGAAAAAACTAGGAAAGATGAAAGAGAAAGTAATAAAAAGTAGGAAAGAGAAAAGAGAAATAATGAACAAAGTAGGAAAGGAAAAAGAGAAAAAAAAAGAAGGAAAGAAGAAAGTAGGAAAAAGAAGAAAAAGCAGGAAAGAGAAAACCTAGGTTTCAAACCGAGGTTTTGTAACTAAAATAGCTTTTCTGAAATTTTTTTGTGATTAGACAAAATGTAGGTTTTGGGTCAAAACCTAGGTTTTGTAACCAAACCTAGGTTCTGGGAATAGCTTCCAAACAAGCCCTAAATTGGTGCTAATTTCTGCCTGATATCCTATAAATACCCCTTCCACCCCATTTTTTTCTCTTCATTCCTCTCTTCTCTTTCTCTTCTCTTCATCTCTTTCTCTTCTCTTCATCTTTCATTCTTTGATCTGAAAGGCTGAGCGCAAAGATTGCATGACAGTGCATGTTCTTTATAGTTTTGCTCCTCACAATTTATACTTATTTTATCTTTTAATTATATTAATTTATCTTCTTATTATGTATTTGATAATACAATGTCTTAATATTTAATTTAATAATAATTTTTTT